>VKOC01020386.1:0-54170 GCA_009364415.1 Spea multiplicata
GCATCAGCGGGACCGCCCACCTGCATCAGCGGGACCGCCCACCTGCATCAGCGGGACTGCCCACCTGCTCTGGGTAGCTGGAGCCTGGATGATCCCAGGTATGCTCATTACGTTACAGATGGCATCACCACAAAAGCTTTAGATCCAATCTCGGATGATATCTTTCGCAGTGACTTTCCGTTTACATTTGTCGCTGGCTTTTCTTGTTTAGTTAGATATTTAATTTTTTTTTATATTATTTTGCGTTTTAGCCTGCTTCATTTGTCAGCTATGGATTTGCAGGTGCTTGCGGCTGGCTCGCTCTTTCAGGCCGTTTCATGGGAGAATGGTTAACGTGACGCGTGATGCAGCCGGTGTTGTTGATAGCTCTAAACAGCTTGTTGTACACCAGATCTTTCATCAAGATCATGATTCAGGCCAGACACTTACATTGTCTCCGTTAGTCGCAGTGAAAACAATTCCGTCTTGTGGTTTTCATTTTTATCTTCTAAGACACCCTCTGCTATAATTGTCTCTCTATGATTTTTTAAATCATTCATAGACGAGCCTTATTCTGATGAGCGGAAATCTAAAGGTTTTTTACCCCCTTGGAGGATAGTGGGCTAATTATTTTAGTATCCGTATTGCAGTAAAGAACGCATTTTAATGTCTTCATTGTGTAAAATAATAATGATCATAATAGTTACACAAAATGTAGAGGGAAAGTCTATGTTCTAAGTAGATTCTGTACACAGAGGGATCTGGGTCTTCACACACTGCATCTCTCCGATAGACCAGGGCAGCCGTTGTTGTCTCGAGCCAAATGCTCAAGCTTGACCCAGAAGAAGAAAGCCAAATCAGCAAAAATTGTTAAAATTCCCTTTTAACCCATCTGTCTTGCAGTCCTTGTGCTTGTAGAAGCATGCTTGCGGGGACCTATGTGTCCTTGAGCAGGAGAAGGTGGTCCCGGGTCTGGCTGGGCTCATGTGCAGGCTGTCAACATTTCAACTCAAAGGACCTTTAGGCTTGACAGAGTCCCTTTGGGTTGAAGCCTTGGCAGTCTTGAGCGGGTTGTGTCTCTCTGCACCCCAGTCTTTATATACAACTTGTATATAAAGACTGGGGTTCGCTGCTGGCGAACGAGCATATTAAGCAAATTTGTCCAATCTGGGTTTCCTTTGGATGGTTGGACCCATAGTCTTACTGTGCGTCTGGCAGGTAAATGAAACAGTCTTCCGGCAGAAGTGGTAGAACCTTATAGGATGAAGGAATATAGACACGCATAGGGCTGGTATAAGGCTATCATACATGAAGACCAAGGACTGAATAACGTTTAAGACCTTACAACAGGGAAAAATGGGCCACATAGATGGAATAAACCTGGAATCCGGCAAGAGATCTTGAGACAGCCGTGCTGCTGTTATGCTGTGGGTTCCAAACCGTGATCATCTGGGGCTTTTTTCTCAAGGAAGAATACCTTTGCCCTCCTGACCTCCGAATGGCGACATTATACTTCAACGAGAAAGAAGGCATTCCGACCTGCCCACACCTGATAGCCTGCTAAGGCTTTTCTTTAATTGCCGTCTCGCTAGGGGTTGGATATTTTACTGTGTGAATTCTGGAATAAAAACAGATGTTCAAAATATGTTGACAGCTAGAGAATTAGTATCATTGAAAATCCCTCGGTAATCATTCCCCTCGGGGCACGAATAAGCCTTTCCCTTGATTATAGCGTTTTTTTTATGTTTTTGAACTTTGAACGTAAAAAAAATGCTTCAAAATGCATTGTAATCAGGGACAAGGTGATTGACAGTCTAAGAACAGAGATTACCCTGGGTGTGCGCGGTTATACGGGGGGGTTTATAAAATCAAACACTTGCTGTTTGAACCCTTGACCTAATAATTACCGTGTAATATTTAATATGACTGTTTATATAATGTTAGCAAACATGCAACATTTTGGATTTCATTGGAAAAAGGTAGTTGGTACCGTTAGTGGGCGCACAGAAGGGTCTGTAGGAGACACCAGGATGTGTTACCAAAACATACGCATTATTAAACAGATCTGTGGTGTATATGGCTTCTTATTTTATTAAATGTTTACCCATTCTACAGCACTGTGGTAATATGATATATTTATCCACTATTGTTTAAAAGTTTTTGGTCACTTAGAAATGTCAATGTTTTTTAAAGAAAATCATATGTTGTCCATTAAAATTGCATGAAATGGATCAGAAATCCAGCGCAGACGGTGTTAACGTTGGATAATGACTATTGTAGCTGAATTTTAATGGAATATCTTCATAGGGGTAACCTCTTTCTTTATCACTCCCATCACTCCTGGGTTCCAATGGCCCTTTATCACTCCCATCACTCCTGTGCTCCAATGGCCCTTTATCACTCCCATCACTCCTGTCCTCCAATGGCCCCTTATCACTCCCATCACTCCTGATGTTCAATCCCTTATCACTCACCACCCACTCCTGTTTGTTCCAATGCCTTATCACATCCCATCACCCCGTGCTCCAATGGCTCCTTTATCACTCCCATCACTCCTGTGTTCCAATGGCCCTTTATCACTCCCATCACTCCTGTGCTCCAATGGCACGTTGTGTTCGCTGATCCAAGTTTAACTTTAAAAGGCTAATTGATCATTAAAAAACTTTTGCAATTATGTTACAGCTAGAAATTTCCTTGTTTTCCATGAAAACAGCTGAGTGACCCAAAGTTTTGAATAGTAATGTCTATAATCTATATATGACCAAAGTATGTGGGCACCTGACCATCACACCTATAGTTTGTTAATTAGCTTGTTGGAAATCCCATTTTAAGGTTTAATGTCACTGAGCTCTTCAGTACGATCCATTCTCCTGCCAGTGTTTGTGTATAGAGATGGCTGAATATGTGCTTGGTTTTATACACCTGTCAGCAGTGAGTGCGGCTGAAACACCTAAACTCATTTGGAGGAGCGTCTACATACTTTTGGTCAAAGAGTGTATATATAATAATATGTTTCTGCTTTCATCTGCCTAATGCGTCACAAGAAGATTATGAAAAAGATTTTAAAATATTATTCAAAATATGATTTAAATATTATTCAAACTGTTTACTGGCTCATCTATAATTTGTTTTTTTCCAAATGAAGGAATGAATTGATTGTTGTCTTAAATTTTGACATCCTCTTTTCTTTCCCTTTCTTCCTTCTTTCTTGTCGATCCGTATCAATTCTGATCGGCTGCTTTTCTGTATTCCACCGCTCCCCGACACGAGGTCCTCTGACGTGTACGCTGCTAAATATTAATAAAATAAATCTCATTTCCAGTATCATTAATGACAATCTGTATCATTTGTAATTGTTTTTCAATCCTACGTTAACCATTTTGTCGTGTTTTTTGCTTGCAGTATTCGCGAGTTCCGATCCTGTTCCAGGATTTCAGGAGGATACGCTCCAGTTAGCGTTCATCGATCTCCGACAAGTAAGAAATCAACCCAAATTCCTCCTCTGCCATAGTGTTTATTTTATACTGGGGATAATATTTAGCCCAACACATGGTTGTTACTATAAGCTCTTAGAGCAATTCATTTTTTTTAAATTGAGAAAATACAATTTATACATGTAGTCATGTATATATACTACATATATATATATTTACTATATAAGCAGTCCTATTAATACATATAGAAATTGAAAGAGCAATATATTTAAAAGTTAAAACAGTACATTTTATTTCCTTACTTTTCTTGTCTATTTAATTCTGTTCAATTTTACTATTTCATATTAAACTGGCCAAAAATTCTGATTTATTTTTTTTAATTGGAATATTTGGAGGTATTCTTCTTTTTTAAATTAATTAATATTTCCTGAAGAGCTTCAATGCTACAGAAAAAAAAAAATTAATTCAGCAAGTTAACATTTGTGAATTCAGTGTGAATTCCATGAAGAAATGGGAAAAAAAAAGTATCACAAAATAAAATAGTTTTATCAATTTACGATGTTATGTTTAAGGACAAATTCTACAACGCTCAACAGATATTCTAGTTGTCTGATTTTTTTTCTTTTAATTAGACTACGGTTGAGTATGGCTTATAAATATTTTTACCTATGAATGTGAATAGACTAGCTGGCTCTCATACTACAGTATATAATATATTATTATTCTTTGAGACCTTGTTTCACAGCAGTACAGTATGTATAAGACTTATAAGTCTTATTTTTAAGTAATTATTCCTTGCTGGGAAATGTTAGGAATCACATTTGCTCTTTAGGAGATGGGGGAATGATTTTCCTTTGCACTCTTCACATCCTCTTGTATTTTAATTTACCTTCTGCTCAGAAAGCGTCCAGGAAGTTCTAATGTGCAAAGGGAAATTCCTTCCCCCCGCAGCACTAATCTGCCGCGCATTCGCAATGAATTTTAAACATGTACTGGTTGGTGAAATGTTACATTTATATGGACACATTTACATAAATATTAGAAGCATCTTTACTAACAATTGCAACCTAAATTTACACCCGTTAAATCTTTCAATGTACTTTGTAACGGCCACCACCTCTTAGCTTAGGAACATGGAACGCGACACCGGGGCCTCAAACAGCATATCTTAACACTTATGTTACATTGTTAAGATCCTCATGGGCTTTTTGGGGGTGTCTAATGTCAGGGTTACTGGAAGGATTTCACTCCCCTGAGTCACAAGCGTTGAAACCTGGAGACCCTGTTTCGGGAAACTATGCAGAAAGGTTAGAATTGGCAAACTATATGATTTGGTGAGAATATTTGACAAGGAATTTGAACAAAGCTGTTTTGATTGCAATATAAATACCCAATCTGTCTGTGCATTTGTTTTAAAAAGCGCCAGTTTTGTAAGTGTGCTGGTAACTAACCTTAACTATCAGATGTAGGATATACAGTATATATTCTCTCTCTCTCTTTCTCTCATCTCTCTCTCTTCTCTATTCTCTCAGGATTTTCTTTTCTCTAAATCTTTTCTTTTCCTGCATTTTTTCTCTTTCTTCTCTCTCATCATCCTCGATCTCTTTCTTTACTCATCACAGTCACTCTTCTTTCTCCTCTCTCTCCTTCGTCTGCTTTCTTTCTCTTCACTCTTATCTCACTTCTTTCTCTCTCTCTCTCTCTCTCTCTCTCTCTCTCTTTCTTTCTCTCTTTTTCTTTCTTTCTTTTTCTCTCTCTTGTTCTCTCTCTTTCTCGTTCTCTCTCTTTCCCTTTCTTTCCCTTTCCCTTTCTTTCCCTTTCCCTATCGCTCTCTTTCGCTCTCGTTCTCTCTCTCCATTATGTATAAATATACACTACCACTTTAGGGTCAATTAGAAATATCCTTGTTTTTGAAAGAAAAGCAAATTTTGACAGTGTTAATGTTATAAATGACTATTGTAGCCAGAAACTGAACAATGGAACAATAGTATATATATGATTGAATCAGCCTTAATTTATATTTGATCTAAATATGTATAAACATGATGTCCTTCCTTTTTTGTGCTGTAGCCGTATTAGTCCGGTGATAACCGTTGTTACCTGGAAACTTCTGGTTCAGAAAAGATTCTAAATTACATTGTTGCAGTTTTTTCTTCTTCATGTTTTTGTGAATCTCGTGCATTGCGTTAAAATGTCTTTTTTTGCATAAAACCATGTTAGTTTATAGGGTATTATAGTGCGAGCTGGGAAGAACTTTCACATTTCAGACACACGACTTTATACGCGACGGTTTGTATTTGCATCCTTGGTGACAAGATGTTCGCTGCGGGGCATAACTTTGAACCCTTGGATTGTAAAACCGTATAGGGATCAACTTACCTTTTTGGCGACTTTATACAAATCCCAGTGGATTCCCCACTTCTGTGGCCCCGTAGGACAATTAAACCCGTTCTCAAGTCCACCCTTGGCCCAGAAAGACCTACAGTGATGACGGAATGAGTTTGTCGGATTGTTTTCATAGTATCCATAATCTCAGGACGATTTACTTTGCTGATGAAGGATATCTTCAAAGATGTTTTGTAGGAAACAAAGATTATGATCTAAGTATCATTATGGTATTTCACCTTCGGACCCTTTCTGTTTGTTATTTTGAGGGGGGGGGCGTTTGCGATACACTCACATTAATACGTCGAATGACAGCTTTTTTCAAGTATTTGTTAAAAAAAAAAAAAAAAGTGAGACGTTCCTCATTGAAAAGGTCAAGCTTCTGGTTTTCTGGGTCAAACTCGATACTGTTGCCTGCGTTTCAGCTTATGAAAGATAAGGAAGTTCCTCCGCTGCTAAATAGTTACCTGCCCACCCGGACTGTGGCCCCCAGGTCAAATCCCTGATGTGTTTGCCTTTTTATAAAGGAGCTGATGACAGGTAGGGTCTTATACAAGGGGGGGACTGGAAATATATCAAAGCTTCGAGGCTGGAGCATTGGGACTTGAATACAGTCTGGAGCTCAAAGTTGAACCAGCAGGATTGCCCTTCTTTTAAAGAAGACTTGACCCGAACATCAAAAATGCTCCATCTTCCTGCCAATCATAGGCTTGTTAATGGAAGCCAGTTATCTCAACAATCTCTACCTCTTCTCAATGTGTGGGATTAAGCTGGATAAATACATCCCATAAATATACGCATTACGTTTAATGGGAGCTTTGCTATTTAAAGCCCCAGCTATCTTATTATACAAATGTTTGGGGGGGGGGGGGGTGTTTCCTCACCACTTTGGCACTTAAATAGTTAAACGTCTACCCCTAAGGGTAAATCATAGTCTTGCTCAAAGTTGTTACTTTCTGTGTCGAATGTATTAACTTTTTAAGTTGAAACGAAGGCCGGGGATTAAACGCGTCTCAAGAACGCGCGTAGGGACAAGTTTCCGGGCGAATTTCAGTTCTTTTCATTTTCCGAAATAATCGGAAGAAAAAAAATTATTTGAAACTGTCTTTTCTGTAATTAGTGGGGATTTGTCTGGGGTGTTCCCTTCTCCGCCAGCCATTAGCGTGATAAAATTATATTTAACCCATCGACACAAACAGACGTTCCATATCCGTCACGTAAACCACATCATGGAATTTGCAAAGAAATTAACTCCGTGCGCCTCGGTCGAAGGCTCCCTCACCACCCCATTGGTGGGTAGCGGTCATGTGATAAGCATTGGCTTTCTAAGTCTGTCTCTTTGCTTTTCATTGATAGTGAGTCAGATCAAGTATGAAATAAAAAATAAATAAATAAATAAATAATAAGACACAGAAATTAACTCCATGAATCCCAGTGGTAGTGTCTTAGTCTCTTCTAATTTTGTGTGTGATTATGGATGTATTTTTGGTCTTTTACTGCAATTTGTAAGGTATAGATATAAATGTATATTTTATTTTGGACATACTTGTAAACCTCCAAAGGAAACCTCAGTTTTCACACTTTTCGCTGTTCCAGACGGAATTTTTTTTCCTGGGAACCTTTTTGACGTCCTTTCGTGTTAAGGTTAATGCACAATTCATAACACATTTGAGAAACCCTAATTGCTCTCTAGAGATGTGTTGGGTTCTGTAAGGAATGTATGTTGGGCAGCGCGTGACCTTATATATAACTTTTTGAATGATTTTATCCCAGTGCCACTAAACAGTTACAGATGAAGAGTAATGGACATGTCCAGTCCTGATATTAGATAACTAGTTATGTCCCTCTTTTTTAGGACATCAGAATGTTTACTGGGAAAGGGACTGTCCTCTCAATTAGAGAGACACTTGGGGGGTATGCTGCTGTTTCCACCATACGGCAAGCTTGGAGATAAAACGTGAAAAAAAAATCTTATATGAGCTAAATGGAGAAAAGTTGCCGACCAAAGTTGCCAAGATTAGTCTAACAAAACCTTTACGTTCTGTTGGTTTCCTGTCAAGCTTTAGCCATATTAATAATCCAAAAACACACACATTTAATATTACACTTTATTTATTATTTATTCCTAAAAATACTGTGCCTACGGCCTGCTCTTTCCCGATAACTTATTATACGATAAATATTTTATTTTTAAAATATAGCCATATTACGAAAAGTACAGGAATATACACGCTGCTGCTCAAAAGTTTGGGGTCACTTAGACATTTTCGTTGTTTTTGAAAGAATGACTATTTTAGCTGGAAACGGCTGATTTTGAATGGAATCTCTTCATAGGCATACAGAGGCCCTTTATCACTCCCATCACTCCTGTGTTGCCCTTTAATCACTCCCTCACTCCTGTTTATCACTCCCATCACTCCTGTGTTCCAATGGCCCTTTATCACTCCCATCACTCTTGTGTTCCAGTGGCACGTTGTGTTCGCTGATCCAAGTTTAAGTTGAAAAGGCTAATTTGATGGTTAGAAAACCCTTGTAGTCCATGACAGTGACCCCAAACTTTTGAACAGAAGTGTATATAAAGGTATATATATATATATATATTTATACACACACACATAGGTATATCAATAATTTAGGCAAATGAAACCCTGTCATTTCTGCTGTTTAAAAGCCCAAGTACATAATTGCTAAAGGGTTAAAGTGCAGAGTTAATCTGTGTTAAAAATGTAATCTTTCAGTTTATTAGAGGGAGCTAGGAGCGAGGAGATCAGATTTCGACAGGTCGAGCAGACAGCCTAATGATTTCTAGGCGGACGTTTCTGATGTTTCCAGACGTGTAACTGTTTCTTTGATATGAAGAGCGTGATGTTAGGACTCTGTCCTGCGCTTGTCAGTTCGCAAGTACCCAGCGATCATCTTCAAGGCCCTCTTGACTGCTAAGCACTGAAGGTGATCATCTCTCCGGGGCACTTGTCTAAGGAACATCTGGACGTTTCTCTCTCTGCCTCCCCAAGAACACCGTTTTAAGACGGCCTTTATAATAAATGTTGGATTCTTTCTAAAGGATTCATGAACGAGTTCACTTTGATGTCGCGCATGCGTATGTGTTGTGTGTTTTTTTGGGGGAAAAGCAAATCTTTTCACAAATTCCACATTTTTAAATACACTAAGCAAATCCGTATAATGCCGTTAAGCCATTAAAATAATATATTTGGATTGTTAACTCACCTTATGGGGATACCGTGGCTTCTCCCGTTATCTAATCAACTTTAAAATAAAAAAATGATCTCCGTAAATCAATTTAGTTATGTTAAAAGCTGTGAAGATGACGGTTCCAGGTTAAAGTGATAGTAAACTTTATTTTTTACACTAGAAATGCGATTTAAAAACATATAGGAAGTATAAATATATAAAACTACATATAAATATATAAAAATACATGCATTTTAGGCACAAGTTTGATGTGGGCATGTAGGCATTAATATTGCTGTTATTGCGACGGTGGAGAATGTCTTGCTGTGTTGTACAATGCTGTTTAGAACATGCTGTGTGCAGGGCTGTCCCTGGTGGGGTTTGGGGTCCTGGGGAACTTCAGATTTTGTTGGGGTCCACCATCGGCGACTATATGCAATAGAAACCCAGCAACAGCACAGCAGGCTCCTTTACAGAATGCGGGATAGGTGGGAGCCCGGGGCCCTCCTGAGAGCGGGACCCCGTTTTACCTTATATATATATATGAAGGAGGGCTCTGGCTGTTTGGTGTTGGTAGTAGTAGGGAAGAGATCTGAGACCCAGAAGGTCAGTTTTCACTACTTTCTCTCTGATAGACAGCAGAGAAAACAAGAGGGCCTCCTTACCCCTGGCTGGACAGATTCATGCATGTGGCCCCCCACCGCTTAGGTCAGCTAGGGGCGCTTGTCAGAACCCGGGCAGCAATTTGGAAAATGAAAGATTTTTGCTTAGAAAAGCTTGATCTGCCAGCCCTGTTAAATGTTACAAATTTACAGATATTTCCAGAAAAAAAAGAACTAAATTCCTGATGTTCTATTTATCTAAAATGTTGGCTCACGTTGTCCAACCGGTTTTCGTTCTATGACAGAGTTCAGGAGGCCAGCGACGAGCTCTGCTTGTATTTAAGGCCACAAATTCCAGGCAGGGCATAACCTGGAAAATAAGTAGATGGTGAGAAAATGGTCAAGGCATTATTGACTAAGTGTGGTGTAGGTGGGAGTGGGTTGTACACCGAGCCCAACTATTCTGCATTATATATAATCCATCTTGGGCGGACTATGAGACTGGCCAGGTTTAGCTACCAAACCCTTCTTACTTAAAACTTGTGCTTAGTAAAAGGTCCTGTAACCACACCTGGGATCTCTCTGTTTTGACTCCGAGTCCCAGAGTTTTTGCCCAAACCTCAGGGTGTCACACGGTCTGGAGATGACTCCTTCTTACTCTACACTGTCGTGATCATATCTGCGACACCCAATTGGTGTTTTCCTTCCGGTATGTTACAGTGGATATCCCTGCCTGAGTACAGGTGACTCAATAAGTGTATCTTAAGGTTTGGCGAGTCACTACCTAGAATCTTGACGATGGGCCATTAAAGGGTTAATATTTCAAGAGTCTCAGGGTCTGTTCTTCTAGAAAGTTCCTAGGTACATCTGTACCACCTGAAGAAAAAAAAAACACATTCTTAAGGGGTTTTTCCCTTCTTTTGGATCGAAAGCAGGAAGGATAAGTAGAAGGGTTTCAACTTGATGGTCTTTTTTTCAACGTAAATATAGCCTTTGGCTGGCTAAAGGTCTTAAGAGTTGTAATCCAACAGGCCAATGAAATACTTGCCAATCCTAGATCTTAAACATCACCCTGCAAAGTGTTTTATTTAGCAGCACATCAACATTTATGGATCTGCTCTGATGCTCTCTTCCCTTAGAGCTGAAAGAGTTAACATAGTGTGTGTGTGTATATATATATATATATCATCGCAAATGTATACAAGTCCCTATAAGTGAATGGCATGAACCGCTACACAATGTGCTCCCTACGCAGCCTGCAAATGCATATTATCATAAACCCGATTAAATATGCGGCGTACGGCTGCCCGTTGGAGAGCGGTAAAAGTGCCGTAATTAGATGTCTGCGCCGCAGGCCGTTGTAAATCACCGGGAACATGGACGACTTCGGCTTGTAAACGGATGATATTAATGACAAAGTCACAAGGAAGGATGTGTGATAAATATATGGGAACTAATGTACTCTCCGATCAACAGTCACTTCAAGGTATATGGCTTTCTGCCCCAAACCGCACGTCCCTCTTAAATCAGTGCCCTGTACCCGAGCCGAGATTTATAGCTCCTTTTATAAGAGTCTTTGCAGACATCTCGCCTCCAGAAACGATACAATGTATCCCAGCATGCGGTATCTTGTGGCAGGCAGGCTTATCGCTTCTCCGTGGTATTCTGATGCGTAAACAGTTAAAAAAAATGCAAATACACCTTAATATGATGCGTTTATCAGTGTTCCCTTCGAAGAGAAGAGCCCAGTACAGAAACGATTAAAAGCGCACTCCTTACGGAATTTGTCGGCAGACCAGACCCGTTCAGCTCCATCTAGTCTGCCCGTGTAAAGAGTCAGACCTTCGTCAGTCCTTGGTCTACGTCTTAGATTTAGGAGCCGTTTGCCTATTACATGCATGTTATAATCCATCAACCACCTTAGCCACTACCACTTCTGGTGGGAGGCTGTTCCATTTATCTACCACCCTTTCAGTCAAGTAAAACTGCCGTACGTTACATCATTAGTAGATTTATGCCTCAATTTACCGTCACGTAAAATGAACTCTACTGATCATCGTGGTTGTGAAACAGGAAAGTGATGTCATCAACAGTACAATTGAACTGAAATAGTATATCACAGTTGTGTTTGGGGACACACAGGCCGAGGCCATGGACTCAAAGGTTGCCCATGAAGAAGAAGAAATCCTGATGGGATGACCTTGCAACCGCAGTGACCACGATCCCAGTTGCCGGGGGCATTGACTAAGGCAGCGGGTTTTGGGCACACAGTGGGCAGAGCAGTTTGTATTAGAAATTCCTGCTGAAAGAGGGAGGATTTTTTTTTATTTTGATTTAAATTGAGAAAATTCACCTTCCAAAAATGGATATATTTTAAAAGTAGCAATGTTATTAAATGTAGCTCAGGTCCAATTGGCTATGAAGTCTACATGGATTTATTTTAATGATCTAGGTCATCACGGGAGGTCGCATCTCCATCAGTAAATCGGGTGACCTTAGACCTCTTGAGTGCAGCGGAAACCACTGGGAGTTGGAGGTCTCCTTGTAAGTTTTCCGGTGCCCTCTGTGCCGGTCCTGGACTACGATGCAGCGTTTTGGCTTTGAGCATCAAGATACCCTGAAAAGATTAGTCTTCAAGGCACAGTTACATTATTACATTTCATTTCCCATCTGATTCCGTAGGGTTATAACAACAGAGGACAGAGAGAATGAGCAATAATAATAAAATTGACAATGGCATTAAAATACACTGGCCCAGAAGGAGAAGAGGGCCCTGGTCTTGTGAGCTTACAATCTATTAATGCCTTAGCTGGTAGAGGGTGTCAGACCTCTCCTACTCAAAATCCAAGACAACCTTTAGGCTTACGCTTTTCCATTTCGGGCAGAGACACTGCATTTGAAGGACTACAAACATTTTCTATATTCTCTACATTTGTATATATTGGTCAACCACCAAATAATTAAGAAGGCAGAAAATGTCCTATGCAAGCGACATCCACCAAGAAAATAACACATATAATGCTTCGGCAGCTATTTCTTAACCTGGATGGGGCTACTGGGTTTGGAGGAAACTAGTAACCCCCTCCTCCCCAAATTTACTTCAGATTTGACCCCATTTACCTAATTTAGGAGTATTTTGCTATCCAAATGCATGACTTTACATTTAACAATGTTAAATTTCATATTTAATGTTTTAGGATTATATCGCTGGGTGATATTTAAAGTCAGATCAAAACTTCACACTAATATATATATAATAGTTTATTTTTAGATTTTCACAGTTTTTGGTATTTTTAAATTTAAAAAACACATTTATTTATGTTGCCTTCTCTTGTGTTTAGAACAAATTATTAACTAGAGAGTTGCTGGACAGTCCAGATATTCCAGCACTCCTGTCTAGGGCCGCAGCCCCGCTGTCCTGCTTTTCCCGGAACAGTGGTGATCATGGGCAAGTTGGAGAGATCCCCTGAAAATATAGAGGTCTGGGTTGTTGCCATAGCGATAAAACAAATTTTGAAACTTTTGGATCTGAATAACTTTTGATGTATTGCTTTGCATGGCAAGTATGTCGAAATACACTATTACAGTATCTTAAAACTCCGATTCATTTTTTAAAGCATAAAAATAGTATTTCTCCACTTAAAAATCAAAAAAGTCTTGATAGGATACTTGATAGGAGTAAATGCTTTATTATTTTAAAAGGAATTTTTTTTTTAATATACATAATTTTTAGGGTGTTTTTTGGGGATTTTTTCCCCCTGTTACCAGGTGGCAGCCTAATGAAACACACTATTGTAGCATAAAACCAATTGAAATTTGGCCTAATTGGTGAACATACTCTCCGGCACGTCAGAAGTCCCCGCTGAAAGCCATTGTGCCCCCCCCCGATTACAGCTCCGACGTATCTTCCTGGATTATTTCCTGGAAATGAATTGGCAAATGTCATCAGAGATGTAATGAGAAAACAGAAGGGAGCTCAATTATATCAGCCGCTAATTGCTGCAGTCGTAGCGGGACTTGTCCATTATACTCGCAGAAGTGTGCTTTTTAAAAGCCAAAACATTTGGGGGGGAAAAAAGATTTTTCTGGTCGTTGCATAGATTAAGCCAATATTTTATGTGATATATATTAAGGACCCTTACAACCACCCCAGTGCTGGGGGATCCCAGGTTTTTGGGGTCCACCCAAGGGACCGGTGAGGCTGACACTAAGGACATCTGATAGATCCATACAGAGTGCAGGGATTGTTCCGGGGAAGGTCTGTTAATCTATAAAACATTTTAACTTAACTTAATGATTTTTTTGCACAGGAAATTCTATAAATGAATGTTATTAAATGTGTATTTTATATATAATATCCCGATGATCATAGAGAGCGATTATGCAGTAAATGAGTTCAGTCTACTGGACAAACACCCTGAGTCGTTTTCATGCTGTCTGTGTGAAACAATAGAACGACTCAGTCTTAATCACCGAGGCAGACACTCTGGATAATGAAAGTCTATGGCATAAAGTATCAGCTCGGCGTGGTGTCTGGCAGGAAAGTCACCCAAGATATCACATGACTGACAGCAATGGCCGCCTCCAGATAAAAGGAGATTATTGGAGGAAAATGATCAATTTTAATATATTTCCTCCACTTATTCTAAAGGCCGTCACAGTTCGCCTGTAAGAAATGGGAAATTCCACCTCTCTACTATGGAGTCTGTCGCTATTACTTTTAGGGACCACGATAGTGAATATATATATATATATATATATATATTATATAGACTTTTTGAATGTCCCATATGCAAGAAGTCCCATTTAAAAAAAAAAATGTTTTCTTCTTTTTACTTTTAATTTTTTTCTACATAAATAAAAAGTTACATTTTAAGGAGTTCATGGTTTATGGTTTTAAATATAATATGTAGCCTTAGCCCACCAAAGTCCTCCCTTGCTAGTTTTGTAGGTGAAATTACACCAACCGTAGTTTGTGTCAGACTAATAAAAACATGTTTCCTTGGATGTGGATTGGCATGTGACATTAAGATCATTAGACCTAAATTTCCAATTATTTTCATCAAAGTTCAGAGGATTATTACCTAAATTTCAAAGAATTTACCAATTAGGTTTAGTGCTCTCTTCCCGGCAGGGGGGGGGTTGGAGGTAAATGAATACAAATCAAAAGAAACTAGTTTGCATCTTTGATCAAAGAAGGTCCAAAATGATAGCAAATTCAACAAAAAAAAAAAAAATAGATATATGTGGTTGAGAGTTGACTGCGGGCTTCACATCTTTAAAACAGTTTTTCAATTAAAAATGTGAAATTTAAATTCTGATTTCTTATAATAATTTAATTAAAAAACTAAATTAAAATATAATGTAAATGGAATTTATTTTTTCTATCAAAAGGCAAAAGTGAGATACCCATTATTTGTGGTTGAGAAATATCTTCCATTTCCAATATATATATATATATTTTATTTATTTTTTTTAATGGCATAATACTAGAGTTTAAGACACCCCATGATATGTTTGTAGGTTATTTTATTCTACATTATGTGATAGTAATAGAAGACCTGCGTAATCGTTGGTCTCGAGGAGCACTTTAAGAAGAAAAAACCACACATTTCCATTCATAGATTTAACTTCTGATTCACGGCAGGTAGATGTAAGATTGCAAACTACTAAGTAACGTCCACTCAATACATGTACATGCCTGTGACAGGGTAAGACGTATGGATGTTTTTTATAACCTACCCCGAGCTCACATTAAATTCCGGCATTGATTTTGTGTATTGGAATGCTTGGCCCTAATGAACCTACAAAAACATAGCTAGGAACTTCATGACATCACAGCTGGGTCGACCCACAACGATCGGGCGATCCGGGCTTCCAAAGACAAGTTTTATGTTTGTCATTTGTGGAACATTAATTACTATACAGTTAAGGAATTAAGGATTTATTTGATTAAATAAAGGTTGTTCTAGGCTTCTCTAGCTGTGCCGACAAGCCAACCCTGATACACACACTATTCCTCCATGTTCAATCTACTACAGTTATTTTGAAACCACATTCACCAGCCGCCCTGCCTTATATCCACTGGTTTCAATTATCCTTATCCCTCCTTACAAGAGCCGCCATTAGAAGTTGGCTCTTTCCTGCCCATGAGCCTTTCCACTTCCCGTGAGGCTTGACCTTCTCCACCATCCTCAACTCTTTCCATCGATGTTCCTCCTCGCACAACCCTTGGCTTCTCCAATGTACCTCTTCTATATCACTATTGTCTTCTTCAGCCTTTCTCTTCCACCTTACAGATACCTTCTCCAGCCTTATTCCTCCATATAACCAGTGCCATCTCCAGCCTTCCTCTTCCACATCAACCTTGCTTCTCCAACCTTTTGTCTTTCCTGTCAGCTTTCTTTTTCACCATCAAGCATGTGCTTCATACCCTTATGTCTTCAACCTTTCTTTTACGATCTCCATGGCTTACCTCATCCCGAACAACCTCTCTCTCTCATGAACCCGGTTCGTCCCTCCATCTACTCCCACCTAATCAACCTCCATATTACACTTGCCCATTGCCACCATCTTCTTGTCTACTGTCACACATTGAGTTCACCTGCGCTTTGGGACCACCCGGGATTGTACTAGAAGAGGTTTTGGTCAGACGGTTGGAACCCTGTGACTCCTCCAGCTACATCTTGTGCTTAATGATACTTGCAGATTGAAACATAGTAACC
This sequence comes from Spea multiplicata, assembly GCA_009364415.1. NCBI lineage: Eukaryota > Metazoa > Chordata > Amphibia > Anura > Pelobatidae > Spea > Spea multiplicata. The sequence continues at coordinate 16,318 of VKOC01020386.1, forward strand.
ATGCTGTAAGTGTTAAAGGCAGAGTTGTGCGCCATCTCCAAAGCTTTCCGGACATCTGGCTGCCGTCCATTTATCCAGGGCAGTTCTGGTGAACGCGTTACCCACTTATCCTGGATTAAAGCGGGTGAAGTAATTTAAGATATCAATGAAATGCTAATTATGGGTGACTGTTCCATTATGTACTTTTTAGTTAAGAATTGACACTTTTAGCAATAGCATAATATTTTTTAGTAATATGTCTTGCACAATTAACCTACAATTATATGATTATATAAGAATGAATTAAGAATTAAAAGGTTATTTGGAGGTTGTCCTTTTAACCCATTATGGGAAAATCCTCATGTTTGCTGGAAATCCAAACTGTCCTTCTGGACTCACAATCGTTCCGACCTTTTGAACTCGCCGGAGCTTATTAATGTTCTTTTATTCCCGCAAATCCGGCGGCATAAAATAATAGGAAGTTAACGGCACGCTGTTTAAGGTGCTTATGCAAAGTGTCAACAGAAGCGATGGGGTATAGAGTATCGCCATTCTTGCTTGGGAAAGGCTAATCTCTTGCTTGGGTTATTCAGAGGTCAGATAGGGATTTCTCTCTCTCTCTCTCTCTTCCAAACCCCTTAGTGAATCGCTTCTGTATGGTTCCGAGTGCTAATTGCACCCCCAGGGTAGTGGAAAAGCACACAGCATTTACCCCGCTGCATCAGAACAACCGCCAGCGATTATAACGTGTTTTCCAAGTAACACGCACCGTACACATGTTCATTAAACACGCGATCGAGTGGAGAGGTGGCGACATGATTAGAATGGAATACACTATTTAGCACGTGAAATACGTAACGCTCCGGGGGGGGGGGTTGCTAGAAACGGCCAACAAAAATGACAACTTTGCGTTACAACCTCAAATGTTTAATGTGTGCTTTTAAAAAAAAATTAAAAAGAACCAAGTTAAGTCTATTTTTTGCACCAGCAAAGCAAAGTTTGATGCTTCGTTGACAGGCAAGGAATCTGGTTCTGGGTCCAGGAAATGAATCACGCATGCACTGATGGCGCATGTTGAACCAGGCTTGTCTGCCAATATCAGCAGAGGGCCATGTATCAGCCCTTGGTGGCATCTATTTAAACAATTACATGGACATTTACACTGTAACATATCTTATATATATACACTACTGGTCAAAAGTTTGGGGTCACTTAGCTGTTTTGGTGGAAAATAAGGACATTTCTGGCAGTATCATAACCTTTGCAGGGTTTTCTAATCATCAGTTAGCCTTTTAAACTTGAACTTGGATCAGAGAACACAACGTGCCATTGGAAGACAGGAGTGATGGGAGTGATAAAGGGCCATTGGAAGACAGGAGTGGGGAGTGATAAAGGCCATTGGAACACAGGAGTGATGGGAGTGATAAAGGGCCATGGATGATGGGAGTGATAAAGGGCTATTGGAACACAGGAGTGATGGGAGTGATGGGAGTGATAAAGTGCCGTTGGAACACTGGAGTGATGGGAGTGATAAAGGGCCTCTGTACCCCTATGAAGAGATTCCATTAAAAATCAGCCTACAGTAGTCATTTACAACATTAACCCTGTCTGCGCTGGATTTCTCATTCATTTCATGTTATTTTAAATGACAAAATTAGCTTTTTTTTCCCAAAAACAAGAGATTTCTAAGTGACCCCAAACCTTTTAGTGGTACTCTATATACTCCAAGCATGTAAGTTCTATAAAATCTCATGTATGATAACTATTTTTAGGACAGACAGAGGCTGTGCAGTAAACAAACAATGCAAAATAACCTGACCTGTATGTAGAATATTGCTAAATTTGTGTGCTTATTGCACGTGGCTGCGCTTTATCCCAGTAATTCTAAAAACGGTTAAAATAACCAGATAACAGAATCGGGTGCTAATATTTTTTTTGCACCATTTATTCTTTCTTATATATTTTTTTTGTTCCCACTTTTTGGTAAATTTTATTTCTTTATTTCGGGATACTTTATTTAGATATATAAAAATAAATATTAATATTAATTTGTCTTATTGTGTGTTTGCCTGCGTCTTCATGTCGGTTGGCCCGTGTGTCGTTTTACGTGCATATGTTTTTTTTGTATGATCCCGTGACTTGTGTACGTTAAGAATATTTGTTTTTGTGTATCTTTCTGTGTGTGTTATTGTGCGTTAATTGGTTTGGCTCCATGCATTCGGCTTTAGATTCCATTCTTCTTAATACCGAGCGCTTATTGGAAACGGAATCCCGTATCCAGAAATGAAATGGGGTTTAAAACGTACAGACGGCTTTAACTTCAATCTGGCAAAAACCGAGATAAAATCTGTCTCCTGCTGGGGAATTAGGGCTTTTGCTCTTTACTTACAACAAAACAAACAAAGCATTTAAGAAAGAAACTCGCAATGATTTTTTGGAAGACCGCGGTGAAACGGCACATTAACGGATCCCCCCGTAACGTGTGATTGCTCTATAACTACGTCTTGAAGAATGATAGATGCGACCAAGCTGAGGGCCGTATAGATTTTTGGAGAATGGAAAAAGAGCTTATCTCTCCGCAGAACGACATCCAGTGGCCACCAAGCGGCTCGATTATCCACCAGTTACTTTCCAGCTTTGTAACTTTCTTGCACATCAGAAGACAGTAACCAGAGGGCGAGCGCATTCTGCAGGTAGTGGGCTTGGAGGGGTTAAAGGTTTGCAATGTAAATCGAAATGCTTTCCTAGTAGTGAAGGTAGATCATTAAGTAGTTATTAATCGCAGAATGTATGTAGCAGCACGTGTACCGCTGCTAAATCCTCAACTACGGTGAAGTCCGCGATCTGCTAAATGCCTGTTGTCTGACATGTATGTACATTAACGTACTGCCATGTACACAAGACATGCTCCCAGAAGTGGAGGCTGAGATTATTATTATTTTTTATTGTTTTATATAGCGCCATCATATTACGCAGCGCTGTAAGATGCCTAAGACGCTGCTTGTTTTATATATATATATATATATGTATATATATATATATATATATATATATATATATGGTTTGTATACAATATAAGCATTTCTAAGACGTTGATATGGCACCAGCAGCGCTAGGAGAGAAGATTAATAATACACACCAGGGCCGCCCTTAGGCAGGGGCGAGCAGCGATTCCGGGGCCCGCAGTGCTGCGGTTTGCTGCTGTCTTTGGTCTCTCCATGAGAAGGTTTTCCGCCCAACCAAGCCCCCCCGCTCCTTAGTGAATCCCATCTAGAGCCCCTTTTTTTATGGAATGGACTGATTGACGAGTAACGGTGGTTTGTTCAGAATTCTAGGATACTTTTGATACATCGGGTTGATTTGTGCGACATACCCGCGGGGCAATAATGAAACCTACAATAATGGTTTAAGGGGATAGGTTTTTTCGGTGAGTGACAGTGAAGGACAGCTGACGGCCGATGGACAAAAACCAGTTGAAGAGGTTTGTATGTCTTCTTTGTCTTGGCGGATGGATGGATCACACGTTCACAGCTGGATCATATGCAGATTCCCATTCAGCCCAGGGGTATCATTCTTTACCCCACGTTTTAGGAACTAAAAAGCACAGCAGATAATCCCTCATAGCATTCAATGCCCCAGCCTCTGGATTTATTTAGGAGTCCTACAGCAAAATATTTATTTTCTTTTTTGTTATTGGGACAACAGTGATGACATTCTATACATGTGTGTAAGTGTGTGTGCGTATATATATATATCATTTTATCTTTTTTATTTTTTCCTGCTGTAAAGACTCAAACCTTAATCAGTCGTTGGTCTCGTCTTAGATTCAGGGCCGTATGTCTATCCCATGCAAGTTTAAATCCCCCCCCCCCCCCCGCTGTATTACCCTCTACAACTTGGAGGCTGATCCATTTATCTACCACCCTCTCGACCTATTCTAGCACGCTGGAGTAGAAACCAGTATAGCCCAGCAAAGTTTGTAAGCAAAGTATTTAACTGTTACAAATAATAATAATAAGTCGGGTAGGAAGTGGGTTTAAAAATGGCTTAAAAAGGGATTACGGCTTTAAATCTGAATAAAGGATTTTGCTGTTTTACTTCAGACGCATTAGCTTTTAAAAGATTACGCAGGTATTGATCAACAACCTTTGGGGCAGACCTTAAAATAATGATAGGGGATAAGTGGTATCATTTTATTTGTGTTTGGGAAAGCGGAATTCCCAGGAGCCGGGCTGAATTTAGGTAGCATCACCTTCCAGCTGCGCGTTCCCCACCGAGGATAATCTAACAGGAGCTGCTTAATGCGCTTAATTAGGACTCGCTTAAGACCTGGTTTAAATTACCCTGGAATTCCACGTATCTCCTGTCCATGAACGGATAGTTTTTACAGATGCGCGGGGCTCTGTAGGGCTGTGCATTGTTGGAGGACGAAGGAATTGGCCGATCTGCTAAGAGGTGAAAAGTTGACTAGTGAGATTGCCGGGGATGCCTGCTTTCCAGCTGTAAACGTACTCCCTAGGTTTGGAATCATTGGAAGGGACCTGGATGTCCGTAAATACACCCTTTTTACTATAGATTTACCGTCACCCACGTTCCCCATGCAAGCCTAGAATTCACTGGTACCAACAGAGCTGAGAGATTAGGTGGCGGAGGTACTGAGCTTAGACAGTTTGGGTTTACAAGGGTCGCTCTAGTGGAGAAATTGATGAAATTAAATGCTCGTAGAATAGTCCCAATGATCCTGTAGTCTCCTGACACCTTGGACAGCCTAGCGCTTGGCGCTGCACAGAACAGGAGATCTACTTCTTCAGCTGTTGACGTCTTCAAGAACATCAACGAGACAACTGATGAGAAACCGTCTATATCTGTTTGATTTCAGGGCTCTTGATGGGTAAAAGTCCTCGGGAACAAACATTGTTCTTAATAATTATAGAGATGGCCAGCGATAGACATTTTCATTCTAACCGATATCTGTATATATTTGGTGTATCTAACGCAGTTAATGTTTCCTGTACCTTCCAGCTGTTGGACCTCTTCATGGTCTGGGATTGGTCAACCTATCTGGCTGATTATGGGCAACCGACGTCCAAGTATCTGAGGGTGAACCCAAGCACGGCTTTGATTCTGTTGGAAAAGTGAGTATAAACGTTGGGTACTTGCACCATTAGAGCTAAGTAGCTGTTCAATACAACATAAACAATAGAAAAAGACATGGGAAATACCTCCATTTACGAGTCCGTAGTGGTGAAGTGTGGTCAAAGGTCACTTTAGCTTCTCCAAATGTTTAAAAAAAAACAAAAAGTATCGTTTAGCCCTGGGGCACCCAGTCTGACCTCTATAAGTCACAAAACGAGCAAGGTGGCCATTTTTCTGATAATAGCATTCATTGCGGGTGTTTCGAATGTTCAAGAACACGAGCCTTCCGCTCACCCAGCTTATCACGGGACCAAGATTGGGAGGAGGTTTGGGGCAACATAGTCCTGTCTTAGAAGGTCAAAATAGATGATGACGGTACTTGTGTGGCATTGAATAAGGGTAGACGAGTTACAATCCCTAGAATATCTGGTTTAGAAGGGGTTTCTGGGTAAAACATCATGGCTGCCTACAGAATGGCTCTCTGTCGTGCTATATACATGCTTTCTTGTATATGCTATATGTTATCGTGTATCTGTTTGAATGACATTGAATGACATTATATAATGTCTCTTTCTCTCTCTCTCTCTCTTCTTCACCCTCCGCAGGATGAAAGAAAGCAATAAAAGGAACACCATATTTGCCCAGTTCAGGAGGAATGACCGAGACAAGCAGAAGTTAGTAGACACTGTGGTGAAGCAGCTGAGGAACTTGGTCACCGGGATGTCCCAGCACTCATAGTACGCTACGCCTCCTCCTGCTGCTGCCGGACGACTACAACTCTCGTCATCCTCAGCGGATGGCTGATGCAAGTTGTAGCCTTCCGAAAAACGCCCAAAGGCGCGAGATAACGGCCAATGATTGAACTCATTCTTGAGTTGAACAGTTTGTACAAAAAAAAACAAAAACACAGAATTCTGCTAGTGGATTGGACAGCAGAAAACCCAAGTTTCTAGAACTTTTTAATGAAATGATATTTTATATATATATCAGAAGCGAGTGTGGTAACATTACGATGGCTTTATGAATATATTGTAAGTACGTTATTGGAAATGCTTACATATTGCTGCTAGATCATCTCTCTGCTGCTGAGGTGGAAACAAGGATTTCTTGGACACGCTACCTTTTTAAAAAAATGGAATTAATGAAGACAAATGAGTTGATAATTAACCTTTTTAGATCTGGGGTAAATTAATTGCGCAGACCCTGGCATTCAAAGGGTTCGGACCAACCTACAGCATTGTGGAACATTCGGTTATATGTGTAAGACAAACCTGCATTTCTGGTTTTCATTTTGGGCAGATTAGATGGGTCCAATGGTTCTTATCTGTCACCAAATTCTATGTTTCCATTTTTCTTTCCAAAAAAGGCTACAGAGATAGTTTTTTTTAACAGATCTTACACATATTTGGTGCCGTTAGGAGGAAATGCTACTGAAAGCTGCCTCCCCGCAGCCATCCAGAAACACAGACCTAAAATATCCGAATACCGGTCAGGAACTGGAAACCTTTAATCATATGAAGTTGACTTTTAAAGGTGCTGTTCCACCTTCTCTGCTGAAGTAAAGAATGTTGTAATAGTATTAGAAACGTCATTCCTCGTATCCCTGGCGTTGGATGCCCAATCCCTTCCAGGAAATTATTCTTTAAATATTTTGTCATTCATAATTTTCATAGCCATCATGTGACATAAAAGCAGCCACTGATTGGTTATTGCCATAGAAATGGAAAAGGCTTCTTAAACATTTTCTGTTGTTTTTATGTTATCAACCATTTAGAGGAAAGAATAAAAGGAAAAACTGAACGTTCTTATTTGGTTATGATACTAGAGGGTACAATCAAAGTTTTTTTTAAGTGGAACAGCACCTTTAAATAAGAGTGGCTTGTAATTCCCCATTAAAGCACTGGTCTGATACCAGCAATATGCTTGTGACCCGCACAACACGGTTCATTATTGCCCCAACTGGGAATTTTGCGTTGTCTCAAGCCGTCTTCCTCTCCAAGTGGATGCGAAGGGAGCAAATTGCGTAATTTTGGTTCTCAGGGTTTGTGATTTTAAACTATACTTTGTACATATTTTCTTTGTTTTCTCCTTGTACCCGGAGACATTGCGAATAAAAGAACGTTGACAAAACCTGCCTCGCGAGTCTTACTTTTAAGAACAGGTGGAAATAGGAGTTAGTAGGGAAAATGCGAATGGGTGGGTTTCCTCTGCCCCATCGGCAGGTCTTTCTATTAGTATGAATCTAAGACAAGACCAACGACTGAGTAAGGTTCAAGTCTTTACATCACGGAAAATGGGAGGACTAGAGGGGTCTGATCTGCCCGAAATTTTTTCTTCACATCAACTCAATCAGATCTAACAGTTTGCGCTTTTCAGTGTCCCCTCAACTCAAAGCCACCTGGAGAAGTTCAGGTTCCTCTGTGGATTCTGGGATGGAGTAGGTGAATCCCTGCTTAAACGCGCCCCTTCTCCCTTCCATCACTTTATCTTTTTTCCTATACACTACAACCCCGCCATGTTAACATCTTTCATACTTGGTGGCTTGCGTTACGTTGTTTTTCCATCTTCTGCCTTCTCTGCTTTCTTGTTGATTCTTTGTTCTCCTTTTGGTTTAAAGCAGGCAGTTGCTCACTGAAAACAGTTGTGGGTAGAGTGGCAGTGAAGGGTTTGGGGTGGATTATAGGTTTGGGGTGGATTGTAGGTTTGGGGTGGATTATAGGTTTGGGGTGGATTGTAGGGGTGAAATAGCTATTCGGAGCTGGGCCATTATTCATTTTCATTTCTTGCATGCAGTTCCCCATCAAGCTGGCTACATTAAAGGTAACTTGTGGACCTCAGGAAGCTCTTCCACTATCATTAGATTATATCTACGTTCTCTCCATGTGCCTGGGATGCGATCCATTGACTGTCTGAGTACCAATGGGTTTGGAGAAGATGAAGTAGAACCCATTGCTGTCTGAGTACCAAAGATGTCACCAGACCTCCTGCTATCTTGGGGAGACCTCATTTCATCTCCATGCACATCGTGACGTCAGTTTATTTTTCATCAGTTTGGCTGCACTTTCTTGGTTACTGTAGGGAAAGAAAAGGAAGCTTTTTACCCGTGGGGTCACTGGTCTTGCACTCATTACTCATACGTGATTACTTATACTTACTTATAATTACACAACTATATCCTGCAGCACCCAGGTATATCCAACCACTGGCCACACACTACAGCACCCCAGATCAGGTGCGTATAGAAAGATGTCGGGTAGAAGCTCGCTGAGCATTCGCTGGGTGTGCCAGATGGCCAGTCTGACCCCGGCTGAGTGTGCGCTCGTTTCTAAATGTCTCGTCATCATTTCTGTGCAAATACCAAATGTGGAGACTTGCCAACGGATCCTTTTTGGCACATTCATGATAAGCCCATTGTATTAAATACATAAACTAAAATATGGAGCAGTCCTTGAAATGTGAGGTCACTTATGTTTCTCTCCGATCAGAGAAAGCATCTTAAGTGGGGTCCGGATGCATTCTTCAGCTTCTTGTACATCCAAGCATGAGGATCATTTACAAACCTCAATTATACTAAATCAACCTAGTAGCTGATCCCCTATATTCTGTGTGTGTGTGTATGTATATATATATATATATATTCCGATAGCAGCTATAGTGTATCACCCAACTATTAATTAGTATAGAAATGCTATATTTCCTAATACAAAAAAATATGATTTATCAATATAACAGCCTCTGTGCTAAACTGTATTCTAACAGCAGCTTTCTCCTATGAAATTTATACAAGGAGGAAAAAATATTGTATATTAATAATATTATTAATATTAACATTTTATCTTCTCAGTAACAGCTATAAAGAATTGAGTATTAGACACCAACTGTGCTACATTGTATCATGCCAAATTAGATAGATAGATATAGGTATATATATAATATCAGGGCCCCCTATATCTAATGTATCGGTTTGTCTCAGTTGCATCAGTTCTAGTTCAGACCCTTTGAATGTATGGACTGTAAGAAGCGCTGGGTATACTGTTGGCGCCATATAAATAATAGATAACAATATATACATTGTATCACTTAACAACAACAATATTTCTTTTATTATTCAAACAGCATCTGTTCTGTTACATCCGGGTCTATACATTAAAGCACTCGGCTTATTTTTCTACATGGTGCTTTTCTCATTCTAATGTCACATATATTGGCCCTATTGTGTTTCAGGAGGGGTCCTAGCAGATGACTTTGTAATCTCAATAGATAGAAAGGTCTTATGCGCAATATAAAAGTCTGCTTTTAGTGCAGTTTGTGGCCAGGGGAATTGGCCTTCATGGGAGATACATTTGAAGCTGTAAATTATTGAGAGTGGGCTCAAAGTCCTGATTTACACTGATGGGCGCTGTAAATTATTAGCGCATGGTTTTATGTCTCCACTTGGTGGGACAGAGCTGTGAAGGCGGAAAGACATATGTATATTGATTGAAGGAATAGGCCCATGTTGGTGTCTTGGACTGTAATAAGAGAAACATTGGACCGTGCGAGACAATAATGGTATCATGCTGGGGGAATGATCTTTAACCCTTTGAATTCTGAAAAGAAATTGGGGTGTCTATCATGCCTGGCGGCCTTGGATACAACTCCCCCAGCAAGCACAGCCATTCTCAGATTGTTTGAGCATGATGGGAGTTGTAGATCAAAACAGTATGGGATGCTGCCTTTATCTCATATACACTCACTGTGTGCCAGATTTATGCATATTCATTTAGATACATTACAGTGTATTATCAAGACTTGGCTTAGAAAGAGTTAACAGTGCTCTTTGATGGAAAGGTATAGGCAGTGCATTTTAACCACATCAGTCCCTTTCAATAGTTTCTATTTGGGGGGATGGAGATCAGTTCCTTGTAGTTAAAGGGTTAAATAAAAGGGAACGCTCAAAAATCATGCAGTTAACCACTTGTTAACCACTTTGCAATAATTGAGGGTTAAATAAAATGAATGGGCAAAAGAATCCTAATTTGAGTGAAGAATAATCCTCATTAATTTGTGTTTTCTTTTGGCTCAAGCAATAGTATGGGTGTAAATGTCCATCAATAGATTGTAGTTAAAGGGTTTATCCAGATCTTATCCTGAATAATGACCCAGGGAGGTGGGATAATCTCTGGTATAGCAAAGCTCAGCTAATTCTCCAGATTCTTCTAGATTCTTATATATATATATTTATATAATATATATATATATATATATATATATAGTTAATTCATTGCCATCCTTTCTGTATAACAGGTGTTTCAGGAAAAGCAGGCCCCTCAGCAATAAAACCAGACACCAAATTAACCTGGGATAACTGCTAGAGATATTTATTATTATACTACCTTCCTGTGTAAGGTGGATGAAAGGGTTATTGCCACCCATCCCCTGCCAGCAGAATTAATGGGACTGCGTGTTTAAAGCCTCTGCAGATACCCCCAGTGTCCATGGATCTGCCAGGATGTTTAAATGCCCCCCACCCCACCCCAAGGCAGAATGAGTTTATTGGGGTTGGCCATCAAAACTAATAGCACCCTATATAAGAAGCAGAACTGGGTAACTCCCAGCACACTCAGCCAGCCAGAGAAGAGACGTTAAAGTGTATGGAAGGGACCTGTGACAAGTGATTGGTCCCAAGAGAGAAATGACTGCCCCGTTTCAAACAAATAAAATAACAAATAAATGGCATAGAAATATAGAAAAAAATGAAATGCATAAACCTCCAGCAGATCTGTAACGCGAATTCTATACATTATATATGTCTGTACACACAGTATACCTGAGAGTGGACCCTATATCTCCCTGTACACACAGTATGGATAAGAGTGGACCCTAAATCTGTCAGTACACACAGTAAACTTGGGAGTGTACCCTGTATATATCTGTACACTGAGTATACCCGATATTGTGCCTTATATCTATCTGTACACACAGTATACCTGAGAGTGGACCCTATATCTAACTATACACTCAGTATACCAGATAATGTACCCTATATCTATCTGTACACACAGTATACCTGATAATGTACCCTATATCTAGCTGTACACTCAGTATACCAGATAATGTACCCTATATCTATCTGTACACACAGTATACCTGAGAGTGGACCTTATATCTAACTATACACTCAGTATACCTGATCATGTACCTATATCTATCTGTACACACAGTATACCTGATCATGTACCCTATATCTATCTATCTGTACACACAGTATACCTGAGAGTGGACCCTATATCTACCTATACACTCAGTATACCTGATAGTGTACCCTATATTTATCTGTACACACAGTATACCTGAGAGTGGACCCTATATCTAACTATACACTCAGTATACCGGATAATGTACCCTATATCTAGCTGTACACACAGTATACCTGATCATGTACCCTATATCTAGCTGTACACACAGTATACCTGATCATGTACCCTATATCTAGCTGTACACACAGTATACATTCACTCCCCCAGGACATCCATCCTAGTAGCTCACCCCATGCCTCTAGGACTAGTGCAGCACTCGCTGGCTCCCTGGTGCCCCCTCTCTGATCAGCCCCATGTACCCCTCTTCCCCCCCCTCCCTGAGACCCGTCACATGTCCCAGTGCTGTCCAGCTGCACACATTCCTTCAATCAATATCATCATCTCCAAAGGGTCCAATCCCAGCACTCTCCTAGCTACTTAGCTATGCAAAAAAACACGTCATTTCTGAAGGTGGAACATATATTTTGTCAATATGTATATAAATCTAGCTGGGAGGCAGCTCATCTTCTAGGCTTGGGAGTGATGACTGTAGTCACCTCTCCAGGATATTAACCTCACAAGGAAAGTGTAGAAGGACATGGTGAGTACTTTTATTTATAAGATGCTGCACATTTCCAGATTAGCAGACACCTGTTTGAGAACTTTTAAAACTTGGATTTAAGGAAATCTGTCATTTCTTGCATACTATATTATTTTTAAAGCTATAACTATATTGTTAATATCAGTGTTATATCTATACTTTATTTATTATACCCTAAACAGGAGCTGGTCATATGGAATAACTTCAATGCTTTCACATACAAGCCTGGAGCATAAATCCCCCATAAATCTTCTAAAACAGCTTTTTTTTCTGTACTACATTTATCACTTTCTATAACATACCAAATATATAATAAAACATGAAAGCTGCAATTTTATTCCTTATAATCAACATAACTTCAACCCCATACTATATTACATATATTTTTCTTAAGAAATAACTCATTTCGAAACATTTTTTTCAAAGATCACCTATATAATAATATATATTATTTTCACCTTTATATTCTTTTTTTTTTTTTTTTTTTTTTTTTTTTTTTTACAATACTGTTTTTAATTTTATTTATTTTTTAATTTAGGATACATCCATGGATTAATGAAATTGTTAACTCCCGGAGTCCAGGACCCTCCCTCTGTCAAAGCCTTTCAGCTCAGTGCAAATCACTGTACTCTGGGTGACACTTATTCAAATCTCACCAGGACTAAAAGCAACTCCTTGGATCTGAAGATGTTCCTCACTGAACTGAACTACACGTCCTTGCTGGAGACTGCCCTGACATCTGTAGTATCTGTGATCCTTCTTCTGGTTGCGTCTCACCAGCTTTGGTCCCTAAGGTGGCATAATGCTAGAGACAGAGGCTGCAAATTACCCCTGCCAAAAGGCTCAATGGGATGGCCATTTTTTGGAGAAACACTACACTGGCTTATCCAGGTAAGAATCCCTTCTCCATGTTTAAAATTATTTAAGAGTTCTGTAAAGATCAAACTTTAAATTAGTTTTTTTTTTGTAATAATTATACAATATGAACATCCATGTAAGAAGGTTTTTTGTATTTTTTTATTACTAAAAAAATGTTGTGTTGCATGTTATGGGTTAATGGTTTTGATGGGTAAATTGAAAAAATCTGGGGTGGAATGTTGGGTTGTAGGACCTCTTTTGCAGAGGTGGTTTCTCCATTCAACTGAACATGGCTTGGACTTGTTTTAGGGATCTGCTTTCCATAGTTCCAGGAGGGAGAAGTATGGGAATGTATTTAAGACTCATCTGTTGGGCAAACCGGTCATTCGTGTGACTGGTGCAGAGAATATTCGCAAGATCCTGATGGGGGAACACAACCTTGTGAGTTCTCAGTGGCCCCAGAGCACCCAGATCATCCTGGGCTCCAACACCCTGGTGAATTCCATTGGAGAGCTCCACCGACAGAAGAGAAAGGCGAGTTCCCTGTATTGTTCTGTTTGCACTGTATGTACAAAGCATGGCATTCATGGATAGGAATGTGGCCACCGACTGCAGGGTGCAGGCAAGCCCTATTCATATGGGATTTCCATGCAACCTCAGCCCTAGAAGCCTTTATCCTGGGGGCTGGGGCCCTTCTAAGTTTTCTTTCAAAATCCCATCAGCCTCAGCCATCTGTGACCATACCTTACTGTATTCTTTCTTTATCTCAAAACGAATATATATATATATATATACGTATCATTTATATGATCTATTTGTATCTATTTTTTCTATCTTCTGTATCCCCACCCAATGTTTTTTATTTATGTCACTTCAAAATAAACCTTATTATTATTATTATTATTATTATTAGACAATGCATTTAACCCAGGGGGCATATATTAATATAATACATGTGTGTTGAACCAAGAATGGGTCCCAGGGAGAACAGATGAATTAGTTTAGGAATTGGTAAATTCTGAGAATAACCATAAACTTTCTTGGCTTTTATGAGTCCAACCCTGTAACAGTAAGAATTGGTTATGACTGGATGTCTCTATCTTAATGTTGCTGATGTTTTGGGGATACATTGTATCTGTTGGGCTGGCTGTATCCTTCTGGTGTATTGGAGGACATGGGACAACATCTTGACCTAAGGTAGAAGCTTTATTCCCTGTGTTCTCTTGGTCCCTTTCCGCAGATCATGGCCAAAGTGTTCAGCCATTCTGCCCTGGAGAGCTACCTCCCTCGGATCCAGGAGGCTGTGAGCTGTGAGCTCCATGGCTGGTGCAGAGATCCTGGCTCCACATCAGTCTTCCCCTCAGCTAAGACCCTGACTTTCCGCATAGCAGCCAGGATCCTGCTGGGACTCAGCCTGGCTGAACAGCAGTTCCAAGAAATGGCCAAAGTCTTTGAGCAGCTGGTGGAGAACCTCTTCTCCTTACCCCTGGACATCCCCTTCAGTGGCCTCCGAAAGGTACCTTGCATTATGTCTTCTGTAGCCCACATCTAAGGAGGCTTCCAAAGTGTAGAATTCACAGATAAAGAATCCTTACAGAGAAAATACTTTGCAGAACTTACACCCTACCTGTATTTTTAACTCTCAATAGTTCTGGTAAATCTATATCCCCATGAATCCATACTGCAGAGCATGGTAAAGGGGCTAAATATAACATATATATATTTATTATATTTCATTATACTCTCTGTATTCATACTGGTACAAAACTAGGAATTAAAACCTGTAATCAATGGAACATTTGACACTGTGGTTCCCTTGTTACTGTGTCCATATTAATATATTTATTGTGTTTATATAGTTACTGTATTAATACATTTACTATTGTAATATATTAACTGTTTATATTTATATTATCGATATATTTATTGTATTAGCATATTTACTGTATTGTTATAGTGACTTCAGACAGTTTGTGAATCAGGATTTGTGTTCTATGGAAGGTGCTGATTTCTCTTTTTTTTTTTTGGTGAATGTGAGTATTCGATTGGCACTAATTGTAGAATTTATGGACACTCCTGGCCCACTCTGCTTCATTGGACAGGTTGTCTCCATAAATCAGCACTAAATGCAGCCCGTGTGTCCCAAATCATCCAATTATCCGGAAAAAATGCATTCTTTTTTCACCCATTCTGGACAGGGGCAGGCAGAGTATTGTTCAAAAACATCACAAATTACATAAAATTAACAGCTTTCCACCCAAAACAGAGAAAACAGTGATCCTAGAGACCCTCCAGCTGAGCCAAGAACAATGGGCAGCACCAGGGACCCATCAGAACCTTATTACCCTGTGATTTGTGGCTGACACCAGGGCAGGAGCTACCAGGGAGATGCCTAGAGACAGACAGATAGATAGATAGATATATAGATAGATAGATAGATAGATAGATAGATAGATAGATAGATAGATAGATACTCAGTAGACACATCTGGAAATCAACGGATAGATGATAGAGAGATGAATAGATTGAGAGGTAAATGTATAGGTAGAAAGACAATAGGATTCAAAGATGATATAGGTAGATATATCGATAATATGGATAGATATATAGATATACAGATAGGTTATATACATATATATAAGATATATAGAGATACAGATAGATAAAATAGAGATATAGATATACAGATAGATAATATAGATGGAAATACAGATTATAGATAGATAGATAGATAGATAGATAGATAGATAGATAGATAGATAGATAGATAGATATAGCTATAGATATACAGATAGATAATATAGATACATAAATACATAGATCGATGCCTCCGGCTAGTAAACCGCCAGTTTCCAAATTCGCGGAATTTCTGTATCCAGATACATTTTATTGGGGTCAACTTTCCACCTCCTGGCACTGCTGTCACCCCTGAATTTAAAGCCCCCCTGTGAACTGATCTGCCCTTTTACTCCATCAGAGAGTAATTCAGGGTCACACAGCCGGCATCATCCACCAAAATCCATCTACAAAACTTTACAGATGTCCAGAATCAGAAACCAGCTAGAAACATTCAGGTTGTGTACTGTGTGGCAGCTGCCTCTGGAAGGGGGCATGTGGCAAGCTGCTGATATATGTCTGTTGTAATAGGGTATTAAAGCCAGGGATACTCTGCACCGATATATGGAGGAAGCTATTAAACAGAAGCTTGCAGCACAAGACCCAGATGTATGTGAAGATGCCTTGGACTATCTGCTAAACAGTGCTAAGGAGAATGGGAGAGCCTTCAGCATGCAAGAGCTTAAGGTATGATGCACTGGATGGGGCTTGGACATTACCAAGAACAATATTACATATTATATATATATATTCTTGGACTGACATCATGTTAAAGTTTACATCTTTATAAATAATGGACCACTACCAAACATTTGGACTGACATCACATTACAATAATATGAAATTATAATTTGGAGTGCATGGGGAGGAAAGGGAATTATAGAAGGTAGAACTGAGATGTGTGGATGAGACACTGCAAGGGGTGAGGGTTATTTTTTATTAATGAAGGGAGGTGTGAATTAGAATAGGGGCTGGGAAGCCTTGGGGAGTAAAGGTGATAATGACATGTCAGAGCTGTTCTGCACTTGAGTCTTCAGCATCTTCAGGTGGGGGGGGGGGGTTGGTATCAGTCATCTTCTTTTATTTTTTTGTTGGTTTTCAACCCTTATCATCCTCAATCAGATTATATGAATACCAGATTAAAATGTGTGCATGTATGTGTGTGGGGGGAGGGTATTGGGATAAAAATGTTCTATAACATTGTAAATATGCCTATTTTTTATTTTAAAATATTTTACGCATTTATTGTTATACAGGAGTCTGCTATTGAGCTGATATTTGCTGCTTTCTTCACCACTGCCAGTGCAAGCACTTCCCTCATCTTGCTTTTGACGAAGCATCCTTCTGCCATACAGAAGATCAGACAAGAGCTGCTGTCCCAAGGGCTTCTTAAACAATGTCAATGCTTGTCCCCTCCAGAAAACAGAAATAACAACATCCCATCCCATCATCCTAATGGCTGTGCAGAGGACCACTGTCAGACCTCTGGGTGCCACATGCCCATTCTCCTGGACTCTGATGGACCAGTGAAAACCATCTGGAAGCCAACACAGGGCATGTTGGCTGATAAAACTGATATAGAACATTTGCAACTTGTATCTAGGAGAATCCAGAATGGAATGAGTTGGGTAGACAAGTCATGTGGACCCACCTGCACAGAAGATACACTCCATAGGAGCCCCAGCTGCAATAAGCAGCCAGGAGACCTTCAAGAATTGTGTTCTGGATGTCCCTGTAATCTAGAACTCAGCCTGGACAGACTGAAGGAGCTCCACTACTTAGACTATGTGGTGAAGGAAGTTCTGCGCTTATTGCCCCCTGTTTCTGGAGGCTACAGGACAGCCATGCAGACCTTTGAACTGGATGTGAGTATTACTGGTTAATGAAACTCCAGATTTCATGGAAAAAATGTCTTACCACGAATTCTAATTCAAAAACCGAAACCTGATCATTATAAATAGTACCACCATGCCTTGAATGTTGAGTATAGCTACATCTTAACACCATTACTAAATCATTATAGAAGAATTAACCCCCAAAACTCCAATACTTTTTGATTAAATATTAAATAAGAAGGGTTAATTTAGATTTGACTAAAGGCAAGCTCTTAGATCCATGTTCTTAACATGTGCTGCTTTGTCGCCCTCTTTTGGTTGTTTGAGGAATTACCCTGGAGGAAAAAAAACCAAATGCCACATATAGCCTAGGAATAATGTACGTTTGGGGGGGGGGGGGGGGGATATTAAAGGGATAATTTAATACTACAAAACAAAAATATTGTATTAATTACAGAAAACATCTATGTGTACTTGACATACTCTGAGTTTTTCTAAAAGGTTGTTTAGCAAAATATTTAAAGGTTAAGCCTCTGCCTTCTAGAAATGTGAGCTGTTCTGTGGACCTCAATGGGTTAAATAACCAAATCTATTTTTACATGTTTTATCGCTCATTTATTTGAACATTTAGAAAAAAAAAATAACTATGTTTTAACAAATGCAGACAGGGCTGTATGTAATTAAAAAAAATAGTTTAACATTCTTATATATTATATATAAATGAATACAAATAATAATTCTAATAATAATGACGTATTTTTAAAATTTATTTTACTTTTTAAAATAATTATCCATGTTAGAAAGGGTTCAATTACTGAGAGTTTAATTTTTTCTCCATTAGTAGAATTTATTCTGTGACGTTAAGTCAGCAATTAGTCAGCGAAGCATTATAGAAGCTGTAGTTCCATAATAACTGGAGATATACTTTAAGTTAGTTCGTTGGAAGTTTTCAGATCACCTCTCCCTCTGGGACCACCAAAGGTCTTCGTTTTAACTATATCCATAATGTGAATATTATTATTTATATAGCGGCATCATATTCCACAGCGCTGTACAATGGGAAAAAGTAATATGATGTTATGATAGCTGCCTTTTAATGGATTGCGGGATATAAAGCATAAAGCACATTTACTCATCATGCTAGAGAATCTGAAAGCTATTGTATAGGTCAATGGAAAAATATTTAGTAACGTCCCTTATGTGCCAATAGGTTGGTCCAATAACAAATAACATGCATGTGAATCCACACCATGATGTATAAAACCTAATTTTACTTCTGCTCGCTGTTCTGACAGCGTTAGATGCGAATTATCCATAAATCTCTATCCGATTGTCCCAAACACTATTAAAATAAAATTCTGTATTTTTATTTAAAACATTGTTAAAACCTGTGCTGTAAACACCTTAGCAACGAATACAAAATAGTTTCACCTCTTTTTCTTCCAATAAACCTCCTTTATCTGCAGACCTGGAGGCCATCAGTCATGTGATATGTTGGGTGATTTTTCCTGGTCAAACACCACACTGAGCTGATGCTTTATGGCAATGCTAATCAAGTCAGTTTCTCCATAGACTTTTATCAGTATGGTGATTAAGACCAGGCCATTCTATTGTTTCTGAGAATCAATATCATAGTATAGTAGAGTGGGCTAAGATGACTGAGCGAGACAGGTATACAGATGTACAGCGCTACGGAATTTGATGGCGCTATATAAAACAACAATAAATAATAATGTCTGAAAATATTGTATTTGTCCTACAAATATTCACCCTTTAGTACCCATGGTGTTGAAAGTCACTTGATCATGGCCTATTCTGCTTCTTCTCACTTACTGATAACCATTTCGTTCTTTGCAGGGTTACCAAATCCCCAAGGGATGGAGTGTCCTCTACAGCATAAGAGACACCCACGAGACAGCAGACGTCTACAAAAACTCGGAGTTATTCGACCCAGAAAGGTTTTCTCCTGAACGAAATGAAGGAAAAGCCGGTCGATTTAATTACATTCCTTTTGGAGGTGGTGTTAGAAGTTGTATCGGAAAAGAACTGGCTCAAATAATCCTCAAAATCTTGGCCGTTGAGCTTGTGGCTACCGCTAAATGGGAACTGGCCACCCCGAACTATCCCAAAATGCAGACTGTCCCAATCGTTCACCCCGTCGACGGACTTCATGTTTTCTTCAGTTTTTTAAGTTCAAACGACAGTGACGAAGTGTCAAAACTGTTATAAATAACCGACAACTCGTCGAAGAATAAGCCCTTAGTCACGCTTAACCCTGTGGGTGCCAAAGAGGTAAGCAAAATGCTGCTCGACCATATGGCATTAAAGGGTTAAAGCGGACCTGTCACCTTGGAAAAAAAGAAAGCAAATCACAATAATTTTTAACCATTGAAAACCTGTTTTTAATAACACACCTGATCTCCGCCTTCTGATTTGCTACTTATTTTGTATCTTTTAACATTAAAAAGGTTTTTTTTAACATTTTTTAACATTAGGTTATATATTATATT
The DNA here is from genome assembly GCA_009364415.1 of Spea multiplicata. Classification (NCBI taxonomy): domain Eukaryota; kingdom Metazoa; phylum Chordata; class Amphibia; order Anura; family Pelobatidae; genus Spea; species Spea multiplicata. Next base: position 36,131 of record VKOC01020386.1, read on the forward strand.
TGGTCCAACCATACATTTTTTTATTTTTTTTTCATAATTATTATTATGTTTTTAATTTTTTTTTGGTGACAGGCGCACTTTAAGCATTTTTTTTTTTTTTGGTTGTAATTTCCAGAAGGGTGCATGTACAATCTGTAATGTAGGTCACTTCCCTTAAAAAAAAAAAAAAAAAAAAAAAAAAAAAGAAGAAGAGGTGTTATACTATTTATATTGTAATAATTATTTGTCGAGTTCGTTAAAAAGGATGAACAATACTGAATTATACAGATATTTTATCTTTGTGCATGGTTTATTTGCAATGTAAGATTTTAACTGCATAATAAACACTAACATAATAATAATAATGAAGATTTATGCTTAGGGTTTGAAGTTGTAATGTACAGAACTTGCCTTAAAAAAAATGTCAAAATGGATATAAAAAATATTTAAATAAATGACGGTTCAGTGAATGGGACGAGACACGAATTGTTGACTTAATTCGTTTTACATTTGTTGCAATAAAACGCACAGGATCGGCAAACTTTTAGCTATGGGTGGTACACTGGTGGGAAATGGGTGGGACAAGAAGAAAAATGGGTGGGGCTTGGCAAAAAGGGGCTAACTATTGGTCAACAAATGATAGCATGAACCAACGTAGGTGGGGCTAAGATTATCCCCATCCCCTTGCCTCCAAAGAACCTCTTAAAGCAAGGCAAGATACACTTTAGACCAAGTCATGGGGAATGTGGTGGCCCTTGGTGGTTGCAAAGTTAAGTTTCATGGACATCACTCATCCAATCCATTGTTGGCCAAGTTGCTGAGCTCAGTTGAGTTGGTCGATACTGGATTTTTTGGGGTTCTAAAGCTTATCTCAGTGGCAAGTCAGCGCCATTAGGCAGTGCCATGGTCCTGAAGCTCTCCATAGACTTCATATTGAACTCCAAAGAGTCCACACTGCCATTGGATCATGTTGAGTTTGAGCTGTTGAGTCTGGATCGTCAGTGAGGTTGAACTTGATGGACCTACATTTCAACCTAAATGACTATGTTGAGTTCATAACCAGGGCCAAGAGAGCTCAACTGATCCAACAATTCCATGCAGGAGCTTAGTGCCCGCTGGAGGGGACTCTGGTCTCTTTTCAATGATGTCAATGAAATACAATGAAGCATTTTATTTTGGGGACGGTCCACTCTTTTTACCAATGTTCCAGATCGTTACAAGGTCCATGCCAGCTGTTACCCCAAATGCATTCATCTTACTCAGATAATGTATTGTAAATTGTGCAACTCTCTTTTTTTTATAATAGTATGCAAAACACTGACATATACCTGAAAATAAGTATTCAACAGAACACGTTAAACCCGCCTGTAACTGGTTAGCAGATCCTTGGAGGCAACAAGGAATGCCTCCCAATAATATGTTTCTGGTGGCCTCCAGCTTTCAATATATGATCTAGAACCCTATGGATTTACCTCCTGCTAAGCACTTAAACCAGCCTGGCCCCCAGAAAGCTCTTCAGCTCCCAAACTCAACATTCATCAGAACGAGCCCCTGGTCTAAACGCATGACTTTATACATCGCAGTGCATATTGAGCATTTTTATTAATCCTATTAAATATACCGGTAGTTCTTTAGTTATTTTTCCTCCTCTCAGTAGCCTGCACACATCTGTACTTTCATCTTCCTATTTGCAGAAGCTTAAAAGCCAATTTACTAGTCCAATGCAATTATAAGGTCCTTTAAACTTCCATAAAAAAGCAGATAAGATTCCTCTCCTGCTGGGAGGCTGTTCTCTTTATCTACCACCCTCTCAATAAACATATTTTGTAAACACATGAATTAAAAGTTGTCATATTCTAATGCACACCTATTCCCAATTCTAATGTTCTATATTTGTATGTAAATGTTCCAAATTAGAACCTTGTCTGGCCAATAAGAGTTGAGAATGGGGTGGGTATCCCAGCTCCCATTGGCTGAATGCTGTTTGGTAGTTCAGATACTGGGAGTAGTTGTTCTGTATGTTTTCTGCAACCTATAATGTAAATGAATATTGTGCTGAATCTGGGCTCTGTTTATTAAAACTCAGCTTTTTATAGGGTAAAAAACTTTTTTAAAAAGTTAATATTACTATGTTATTTCTACATTTAACCCATTGTTTTCCTTTGTATAGATTGCTGGTAGAATGTGTGCTGGATACACTGTTTCTTTTTTGCCCACACAAGAAAGTCTGTGTTTTAAATGTTTCTTTCCCAGTAATTGCAACAATAACAGCAAAACCTCAAACCCACCACCGGCTTCTCATTCACTTTGCTCTCCCCAATTAATCCGTAGACAAAAACATCTCTGCATGGTAAAAAGAGAAATACAATTATGGCGCAGAATTGACTCTTTGGAAACCTCCAGAAGATATAGATTCCCACTCCCATCAATCTCATCCATCTAAAGGTTTCTGGGAGCAGCTGGGAGCACTAAAGGTTGTTTCTGCATAGTAAATACAAATACAACTGTAGGGGGGGGGAATTGACTCTTTTGGTACATCCAGTTGCTTTGGACTCCAGCTCCCATCATACTCAGTCACCCAAAGGCTTCCCCAGCAGCTGGGGGCACTAAAAGTTGTCTCTGGATTGTGTTTGTATTAAAATTGTCTAAGATCATGTCATCCCAGGTTCCACATGATAATGAAGGAGAGGGGGGGGGGGGTGTCTGGAAGAGATTGTAGCCGAACTGGGTTAATAGTTATTGGCAGTTTGACCCTTCTATGAACCAGGAGCTTCTGCCCCCTGACCTTGTCTATAAGGTGAATCTTTGTGGTCATCCCAGGGTACAATCAGTAGGCGGTGGGGGCAGGCTTCAATGACTAACCTAAATTAGCACAGCCCCTAAAGGCTTCTGTGCCTATTGTTATCTTTTTTTTTGTTTTAACCCTCTGGTTGCCAAAGGGGGGGGCGGCTCAATCCTTCACTACAAAGGGTTAAATTCTTACAATTAACCTTGCCTGCCAGAGGTTTGCAATGCAAAAAAAAAAACCTGACTTTTCCAGTCCCAGCAAAATGACGTCATCACATCACTTAGCCACTTTGTTTTCTTACGTTACAGCATCATCTATTCCCGAATTTGTTAAAATTCACCCCAAAGCAAGGTTATGAATGGATGGCTTTGTTTCAGCGCTGCTTCCCAGTGTAGATTTGTATATGCCAGAGAATTGAACTAATTGCTACCAGCAATTAATTTTCTTAATTGTATCAAGCCAGGAAATAAAAAGGGGGGGTTAATTTTTTGACCTCATTCCAAGATGCCTTTAATTATCTCTTTCATTCCTTAGCATGTGATCTATTTTCTTTTCTTACTGAAGACTGTAAAAAGAAGTGTCTGCCAGGGCATAGTAGGGCTTCCCTGCACTAATTATGGCTGCTCAGACCACCCTATCTTGTTATTTGATGAGCAGTGAACTTGGAGAGCTGGCTTGCCAGGGTTCATTCAGATGTCATGGTCCCTGGTAGTAGGTCACAAGCAGGTCACCTCCCGGGAGTGGGAGAGCTGCCTGGGGTCAGAATGTCACTGTTTGTGTCCCAGGCTAAATGACAAGCTGCAGACAGAACACTGATCATGCACACATACATACACACACACTTATACACACACTTATACACACACTTATACATACACTTATACACACACACTTATACACACACTTATACACACACTTATACATACACTTATACATACACACACCCCTCCTAGAACCTGGCCATTCCATGGAACCTTCACCCAGCTCACAGTGTGACGTCAGAGGGGGGGGTGTACCACCATGTGCACACATTCAAGAACTATTATGTCATATTATGTCACATTATGTCATATGCTGGTTATATACACATTCACACTGAAGATTAGCTGGAAGGGGCATGTTGTTTTTATTTGGGGGCTCTTCCCCCCAAATTCTAGGTTTATATTTGTCAATGGGCATTATTTATCCAGTTTAATGTGCATTGTATAACCCATTGTTAGCTGTGGTTGATGGGAGTTAGATAGCCTTGTAGATTATAAGTGAGGGTTTGGGAAACACTGCATGGTATGCCATTCTCCCATTTGTCATGGATTGTCCATGTCTGGCCCAGGCATTTAAAAACACTGGCCCTGACCTAGGGGTCGATTAACTAAACCCGGTCTTTAGCCTGTACCAGCTTTGGGGTAACTTGCATTTACCGCCTAACATACAGCAAGCGATTAGCAGTCTGTTACCCTGCATGTTGTGTTACCAGGAACATATATTTATCGCCCGCTTCCGCATTAATGCCCCTACACACAGGGATCCGTGGGGTATAAACACAGTTACCCAGTCCAAACAAAGAATGACATGAACCCATTTCCAATGTATGCCACTGGAAGACTCTGACCAAATCCACTTTACTTGGCCTGGGTTCTAAATCCAGATTCTGGCCCCAGACCCAGTCATGGGGTCTGTGACGGCCCCCATAAGTAAAGATCATACTTATATTCATAGATTGTAAGCTCCTATGGGCAGGGCTCCCTCCTCCTTCTTAGCATGTGTTAATGTTATTATAACAGTTAAATAATTCCACCGCTATGGAATCTGCTGGCGCTATAGAAATAAATGCAATGTATGTAATGTAATGTATGTAATGTATATTGGCTAGGTGAGGATTGGAGCGCAAGCTCTGAAGTCTTCCTCCCCGGACTCCCTTTTATGTGCTTGATAACATCTGATGCGTTATTCTCACTGATCTGTTTAGGACTGTGGCCCCCGGTTTGGGTCAATAAATATAAAACTCAATCCCACCGGGCCCTATATGGGGGGGTCTCTGATTCCAACATTCAGCAGCATTATTTATTCCAGTTTTAAGCTGCCCTCTTCCCATTAAATTGTTAAAGTTGATGGTTCCACCTGATGATGTCATAACACAGGTTTTGCACAATTGTTTTTTTTTGTCTTTTTTTTAATATATATGTATATATTTATTTTTTTTCCTTTAAATCCCACCTTTTAATCTACGGTCCCCTGTGACGCAAATTAACTCTTTGAAAGTCATCTCCTAGTGAGGAATGTTAATTAGAAAAGCCAGGCTTTGGAATAATGGGCTACCGAGTCCGACCTAAGCCAATTTCGCCTCGTTCCGCCGATGCATTGTGGTGCCTACAGCAGGATAAAGACAAATTCCTTCTTCCCATAATCTCTTGTGACAATAAAGAAGTAGTGTTTGTTTCTTGCTAAAGTGTTAATGACCGTATTGTTTACCTATTTCTACAGGACACTCGATTTCTGTTATTTTATTACACTCTATGCCATTAGGCCTCTTTAGCTGGTCGACAGACGCTCGGCTTGACGTATAATATAGCTGGTGAGTTATAAGAGATGCACTGTAAATGGAACAGCCTCCCAGCAGAAGTGGTAGAGGTAAATACAGCAAGGGAATTTAAACACGCATGGGATAGGCATACGGCTCCTGAATGTAAGAGACCAACGACTGATTAAGAGTATTTTCAGCAGATAAAATGGGCCGAATGGTCCTTATCAGCCATCAAAAGCCATGTTTCAATATCACGCTATGGTTAGATGGAGCCTTGTTATCCAGGAGCTGATTGGGGTAATTAAATTTTGGGTGTTTAACAGGAAATTTGTAATTAATTCGATTTTCAGGCCACTTCAACAGGCTGAAAAATCTCATTCACATCACACTCAGCCAGCCAAATGGATTGCAGCGATCAGCACCAGAGCTAATGGTACCCCCATTTACCTGGGGGCAGCAATGGTGATGATAAATGGCCACTTAATAACTTCCCCTGCCCCCGCCAACCAGAAACTGTACAATGGGGTTTAATCCATGCTTTCAGTTGTAAGACGCAGATATAGGTTAACTTCAAAAAAACTTAGTTAACTTAAAAAAAAGGACTATATTTTTTTATACTTTTTTTTTTATAACTACTTTATTGTATTATTTAACATTAGATGTACATATGACATTGTTTACAATATATGTAATATGAGAAAGGTTTACTGAGAGGGTGGTAGATCAGTGGAACAGTCTCTCAGCAGAAGTGGTAGAGCTTTAATTTTCCTGTACAATTTTTAAATCATTTCAGTCTAAAAATAATACAAAAACAAACAAAAAAAGAAAACATTGTCCCTTTCAAAACAGTATAAGATTCCAAGAGGTTCAATTTGTCATCATGGGGTTATTTGTGGGGCAAGTTACCCAAGAGACCCCATGGTGATTAAAAGCAACATGATTAACCCCATGAGGGCCAGGAATGTTGCATATTGAATTGACAGGTTCAAGGTAGCCTAATTGGTGAAAAAACAGAAACTAATTTTATCTTTGTTTGGCCCCTTTTGTAAAGCAGAGATTTTTGGGCCGCGGACGGCGACTGCCCCTATATATGAGACCGAACTTTATGTTAATAGGGGGCTGGTTTGTTTTCCCCAAAACATGACCTTTCGGTTACACTTGAAACTCATAATATCATTATCCTGACTCAATATGTATTCAAATAGACTTTCTAGAAGTCCATCTCGATACATTGTCCCAGGTGTTGCTGCAGCAGGGGATGTAAATAGGCATTAGCCCAACTTGGTGCCAAATCCAGGGCACGATTTTCATAACAATGCCATAGAGGTTTTCCCAGGTAGGGCAGGGATGGCTAAACCCGCTTACCCCTGGACTTTATTAAATGGCTTCTTTCATCAAACATCTGCAGGAGGTCTGAGCTCCCAATTACACCACTGGGCTGCATGTGCCTTATTTTTACCCCCTGGGGCAGCAGGAGCTTAAGGTTTGTGTTCGTCAAGTGTGGTTGTTGGCCAACAACTCCTTGCACCCTCAGCCAGTTTTTGTTGTTGTTGTTGTTGCTTTGGTTTGGTAGCTGCAGACCCAAAGTATTTGAAGATGCAGCTCTGCCTACAATTTGCAGACCAGAGAACTGGGTTGACGTTGAATGATAGTCCAGTCTTGGACTTCTTTTCTCCTGACCTTGCTCTAGATATTTGGCTGCAAGAAAAAAAAATTGGTAAAGAGATATAAGGGTGGACAGATCCTTTATCTGTGGCCAAAGCTGGGAGTCATGGGAGTTTCATAGCTCTTTTGCTTTTCACCTGGTTTTTGGACCAAGGAGTGGATAGCAATACTGGGTGTTGCAGCCCAGCAAGGACTGGAGTTTAGAACAAAGACTTTGGCTCCACTCACCAAATTGCAGGTGGATCATTGAGTTTTATGACCAATGGCACTTTGATCAGCGATCAGTTTCACTGCTGTTTGGAGGGCAGTGTGGAGATGGGGTGAGAGTTCCAGCCTCCACTGGTATTTTTCCCTTGAAGCTAACTCCTATAAATCCGACCCCAGTCACTGGGAGGAGAATTGGCTGTCCACGTCAGGTTAATGGCAGGGCATTAAATTCCTCAACACCACTGGAAGACCATTCCATGGACACTCGCAGCAAAGCCAACCATTCTTATAATAATAGATAAGAGGACTTCTGCTGCACAGGTCCAGCTTTATCTGGAAACTTCAATGCATGAACTTAAAGGAAGCAGATAGTCTTCTTGAGCAGGACATCTGAAATATTCCTTAACACATTCCTGGCATGCCCAGCAATGTATCAACTGACACACAAGTTCTTCTGTCCTCCTGCTGGATCAGAACTCATCCTGCAGGTATTTCTAGCTGAGGAACAAAAAAAAAGCTGCTCCTATGTAATAATCTTCTGTCCTTTTAACCCCATGGCTTCAACTTTAAGGCGCAGTTCCACTTAGTCTGTAGGATTAGACATTTTTATAACTAAAGGCTGCATGGGGGGGATACTCTTTGTATCAGCAATCCCAGGAATCATTCAGTCCAGTAAAATGTTGCTTCGTTAATAGATTTATTTTCAAGCAACTATTCATTGTCATGGCACACGAACATGCGCTGACGATGTGCTGCCAAATAAACAGAAAAGTGCTTCTAAAAAAGTTTTTTCTTTTAATTTGATTAAACATTCAGATGAAATAGGAAAATGACAGCTCTGCTCCTTTATTTGCTTAGCATGCTATACAGCATTAAAGGGGAACTTCAGAATATTAAAGAGGAACCTCACCTTTAACTGGCATCCAAGCGAACAGAACATAATTATAAGATTAAATACAATTATTTAACCCTTTTGACTGCCTTTCTGCAATTACCATGGCATTGAAAGAATTAAAAGGTCCCTTTGCCATTATCCTGAGCCCACCAGGTGTGATATTTGAGAGATTTGCCCCATATTTTGCAGAAGGGCTTTATTATGTAACAAGCAGCTCCATGTGCCATGGTCTCTCTCCAGTGATATACATTCTGTTTTCTGGAAGGACTCTTACAGTCTTGATGGGAGATATTTTATTTCCTATAAAAAGCTGTGGGTGGCAATAAAGCCCGGGTGTTTACCTTTTGATATAACCTTGCTTTCCCTTGCTGACCTGAGTTTGAACCAGCCATTAGCCCTGCATCATAAGTTTAAGAATTCAACTTCTGTTCCATACTTATTCCTCCCCGGACCCTGAACGTAAATACAATCCGAGTCCAGGGGTGAAATGCAGGACAAGAGCTAATTTTATAAGACAGGAATGCCTATTGAGGAAAGTGTTTGATGGGCCCTCATCTGAGCACCTCATTATGTTTCATATTGGAAAAGGGCAATCACCAGACGTTACTGAGGAGAAGGACAGCACCGGGGGGGCTGCTTACTGCTAGGCACTCATCTGCACCCCCCCCCACACCTCTTTTGCCCCCAATATACACTTTTTAACCCTCTGCTGGGCATCACTGGCCAGGCTTCCTCTCAAATCGAATGTTTATAAACAATAATGTTCCGTGTACAGTTATAGTCGTACTTGAGGATTTTAACCCCTTGCCTGCCATAGCAGAGAAGGGGGTGGAGGGAGAGGCAAGCACCTATTGGCAATTTGTTAGCCAACTTTTGGCACTCACTGGGTTAAAGAGGACCGCAGGGTGCGTTTAACCCTTTCCGTGACCGTTGGGTCACCTGGAAAGCAGACTAAATGGAGTTTGAAGACAAATAATGTGGATAATGGAGGGGAAGTTGTAATATATATATGTATATATATAATGTTATTGTACGTGTGTTATTGTGCGTTTGTGTTTTTTTTTGTTTGGTTTACAGCAGAAAAAAAGTTGGAAAATTGTAAAAAATACCATTAATGATGAACTTAATGAGTCTGAAAACCCTCAAATCAAGATAAAGAGACCCCAGTGCCTCGCACAGTGAGGTATTCGGATCTACTGCTGGCTTTTTTTTTCTTTAGGGGGGGATTAAGTCGAGGGTCCTGAATGCAGTCTTAAGGTAAATAGTACACGCCTTTCTATTAAATGGCCCATTGAGTTGCATGGCTCTGGGGGAGCTAAAGCTGCAAAGTGCCCTGGAAAATTAACACCTTTTCAAAAGGAAAATCCACTGATTGTCTGGAGCTCGCTGGAGGTGGTAAAAGAATCCAAATGGTTAAAGATTTTGGGCAGAATTGTCCTGGTGGGAGGGGCCCTAGAGGGATGCTACATTCTGCAATTAAAGATGAACTTTGTGTGAACTAATTTATCTGACCAAGGTAAAAAAAAAGGGGGCAGACCTGGTGGGGGTATATAAAGGGCTGACATGGGGACAGGAGGACTATTTAGGGATTCGTGCTCCAGGTGCAGGAGAGGCTGCTGATGGATCTCTATACCCTGCTCATTAGTGCTCTGTGCACCCTGCTGCTCCCAGTCCTCCTCTTCCTCACTGCTGTCAAGTTATGGGACCTTTACTGTGCCAGCCAGAGGGACACAACGTGCGGAGCCCCTCTGCCCCCTGGCACCATGGGGCTTCCATTCTTCGGAGAGACTCTTCAAATGGTCCTACAAGTACGTACCACCCCCCCCCATCTTATCCACTCCTGGGATTTCTTTGGGTTTAGGGATAGATCCAAGGACCTGAGTGTGGCTGTAAGTGGCTTCTTTCACTGCGGTGGGAGAGATCTGTTGGGGTTTCTCTCTTCATCTAACAGATTTCCCCCCCCCCCTTAAAGTTCAGCTTCATGTAAGATGATTGCGTTTTTACGCACATGGTTTGGGGTTTAAAAGCATTGCGCCCGGCTATGGAGCCAATTTTAGTAATTAAAATCCCTAAACTGCCGGAATCGGTGCTGTGATACCTAAAGCTCCCTACATAGAAACATCTAAGTAACTTTCGAAAGTTTGGAAACCAAACTTTCTGCTATTAACATTGTATCCATTAAATGAGGGGATCGGCTTATTTGTGTTGCATTTGTTGTATTTTATTTAACTTTTAATATGTAACTTTTTTTTTTTTTTTTTTAGAGAAAAAAGTTTCTCCAGGCCAAGCGCAGAATTTATGGGCGCATCTATAAGACCCATCTGTTCGGGACCCCCACGGTGAGGGTAATGGGGGCTGATAACGTCCGACAGATCCTCCTTGGAGAACACAAGCTGGTGTCTGTCCAGTGGCCGGCGTCTGTCCGCACCATCCTGGGGTCCAGGTGTCTGTCCAACCTCCATAACTCCCAGCACAAGGAGATGAAAAAGGTAAGGACCCCCCCCCAGCTGCCTCCTGGGCTTTAAATGCTCTTTAACTTGGGCTGACTTCTAATTAAAGGGCACCCCCTTTGGCGGGGTGATAGCGCCATCCCCCGGTCAGTCTCAGCGGATTACTTGTTGCTTTTTATCATGTATTCGATCGATCTTCTCAGATCCGTGCTATATATCGGTATCGAGTATCATGCTTGTCGGTCAGCTTTTAAATATCATGCTGATCTTGACGGGGGGGGGGGGGGGGGTTGGTAGCCAGTGGGTACCCAGCATAGGGGGGGTCTGATGAGCCATAACCTACCCCAGAATGCTAATGCGATGCCCGGCTCTCTCCTCTCAGGTTATCATGCAAGCCTTCTCCAGGGAAGCCATGGAAAACTACGTGCCGGTGATCGAGGAGGAGATGAGGAGCGCGATGGGCGGCTGGCTGCGGGACGGCTCCTGCGTGCTCCTTTACCCCGCTGTCAAGCGCCTGATGTTCCGCATCGCCATGAGGGTCCTGCTGGGCTTTGAGACCCAGCAGATGGAGGACACCGAGGAGCAGCCCATGATAGAAGCCTTCGAGGAAATGATCCGCAACCTCTTCTCTCTGCCCATCGACATTCCCTTTAGCGGCCTCTACAGGGTGAGTGTGGAACTGCAATTTAAATCCCCAGCCGAAAGGGGCATTAATAGACGGCTTCTGAATATTGGGGGGGGTCGCCTTTAACGCTTTCACTGCCAGGCTGCATAATCTGTTACAGACCTGAAAATCTTCATTGTTGGTTGTGTTATCAAAGAGGTTATGCAGCATCTCAGGGCTGTGTGTGTGTAGATATTTTTGGCAAACAAATGGTCAGATTCCCGCAATAAAAATGTCATTTTTTTTGTTATTGGCTTTATTCTTAGTAAACATTGTATTTATTTATATGTATATTTTTTTTTTCTCCTTCTCATAGGGTCTACGGGCTCGGAATATAATTCATGCCAAAATTGAGCAGAACATAAAAGAGAAGCTCAACAAGGAGCCAGAAAGATCTTGGAAAGATGCACTCCAGCTCCTGATAGATCACAGCCAGCGGAAGGGAGAACCCATTGACTTGCAGGTAAATCCCCTGCAATCTTATCCCACCATGCAATGAAAGATTATTTTGGTTCTAAAAATACAGTTCTTTCGACTCTTAAGATTTTTTGACAAAGGGTTAAGTTATTTGCTCTTGCTTTTGTACAGAATTGCCCTAAACCAATGTTGACCTTCAACTTTTGCGCAGTAGTGGGAGACGCTTTTCTTTATAGTTTTCAAATTATTTTTAACCATGCTGTAACTTTCTGCCCCTAGGCGTTAAAAGAATCTGCAACAGAGCTCTTGTTCGGGGGCCACGGAACCACGGCCAGCGCGGCCACCTCGCTGATCACCTTCCTCGCTCTAAACAATGGAGTTGTGCAGAAAGTCAGAGCGGAGCTCCAGGCAAAGGTATGCTTTGTGAATGTCTACTCCCATCACTCCAAATCTATCATTTACTGCCTCCATAGGCAATGTATCGCTAGCCCTTGATTATTGCACCAGAACATAAAAGTTTTTAGAGTGGATTAACACGCAGATAGAATACTGAATAATAAATATAGATTTATTTCAAAAACATGTTTATAGAGTTTTGGAACTTTTTGCCAGCATTGGCATTCGGTGTATCATATGTATTAAATTAGTCTATTTAACTATTTATTGATACTTTTGGCTTAAAAAAACCAACCTTTTTTGGACATACAATTCATCTACTTTTTAATTTTTCTCTTAAAGGGACTTTTATCCACCAAACCCGACGAAAGAAAAGACTTGTCCATTGAAATATTGCAACAGCTTCAGTACACGGACTGCGTCTTAAAGGAGACCCTTCGGCTGAACCCACCGGTCCCGGGGGGATTCCGAGTTGCCCTCAAGACCTTTACTTTAAATGTAAGTAGAAGGCACTTTATTTTAAAAAATGTTACTAAAATTAGCCAGATCCGTGACTCCAGACGCGTTGACTACATCCCTTTCAAACTCTTCCAACCTCCCCATTTGATCCTTAAATAACCAGTAACTCGGTGGACAACCAGGGGGGCCAGACTGGGCTTTTCAAATGTATTTGTTTTATGATTGTAATTTGTCTTTCTGCTTTTCACTCGCTTGTGCTGGGCTAGAATTATGGGGCCGCAGTTTGCTTTAGAGCTTTAATTGTGTTTTTCCTCTTAAGCAGAAGTCTGGGCTCGGTGTTTGATCTGTCCCTGTAGGGAGTTCACAAGGTCCTCCTTTTTACAGGAGCATCACAACATCTGACAATTTGCAGGCAATTTCATGCATGTCAGTGGGCTTGTGATACCCCTAATTAGGGGGCTTTTTACTGTTTTACTGCTTCGGGTAGCCAGCCTCTAGACCTCCAGCTGTTCCAAGAGATATCGGCAGATAACGGAGGCTCCCAGTAGCCAAGGAACCTCTAGATCTGCTCTTAATCCTCCACAATTCTATCATATTAACCCTCTGATTTATCTTTTAAGGGCTATCAGATTCCAAAAGGCTGGAACGTCATATACAGCATCGCCGACACTCACGACGAAGCCGACATCTTCCCGAACAAAGACGAGTTCAACCCCGACCGGTTCCTCACGCCTTTCCCCCAGGACTCCTCCAGATTCAACTTCATACCCTTCGGCGGTGGCGTCCGAACGTGCGTGGGCAAAGAGTTCGCCAAAATCCTCCTGAAGATCTTCATCGTCGAGCTTTGCCGAAATTGTGACTGGGAGCTTTTAAATGGGACTCCTGCCATGAAAACCAGTCCCATAGTGTACCCCATGGATGACCTTCCTACCACCTTCAGACCCTTTAATGGTGCAATCTAAGCATTTTCTAGATGTAAAAAGTATATATCTGACTTTATAACATTTTCCATTTTATATTTAACTTGTACAGTGCTTTAGTTTTTTTTTTTTTATTTATAAATATTTCCCTTGTAAAGTGAATACCATTGTTCTTGTAGAAAATATTATATTTAAATCTCGCTTCGGACTGGTATTATTGGGTATTTATGTGATTAAAATGTAAATATTGTAAATATGCTTTTCGTGTATCCTATATTAAAGGAATTTAACCGCTACCCAACGCGTTCCGTGCTTATTGTAGAAACACAGGGTATAAAATACTAAATCTTGCTCAGAAGCTGGCTCAAGCTACTATTAGGCTTTCATATGGAAATGTAAAAATCACTCTTTCTGGTCACAAAAATAAAACCCCAGATTGACATTTTTTTCATTTTTATCTGCATTCAATATGTTTATTGGACAATGGCAGCAAGCTGACTCCATGTAACTGAAACAGAATACTCGTCCTGATCAGGGCCAAGCTGGGGGTATGCGTGTTATATAATATATATATATATTATATGAGTCATGTGGTGTTGTTGGCCATGGGTCATTAGGCATTTGTCAGATGTCTGGTCTGGTACTGATCATCAAATCCCACAAATATCCCCATGTACACACTCCGTACATTTAACTTGGTGCCCGACTTCCCCCCCTTTATGTTCTGAGCTTGCAAACTCCTTATAGACCCAGTTTATAGCCCCCCCCCGCTATAATCTGTGGTTGCCTCTCATACGATATTTTGTGATGAATAAAGGGGGCATCACAGGAACGATATAAAGAACGGCTCCCGGTTTCCGGGATTATTTTGAAGCTCATTCACATTATATCATCCTCATGACTCCGATCCAAATAAATTCCTTGCGTGATGCATTCTGCGCGAGAGAGAGGGAAAGGATTAGAATATTTTTCTAACCAAAATGAACGGATGCCAAAAAACCAACATTTTATCAGCAACAACACCGCATAAGCCTGACCTGACTGATACAAAGACCTTGCGATGACCCCGCGAACCTTTGGCGACCCCGGCTTAAATGTGTCCCGCTTTAAATCCACTTAGACGCATTCTCCGAGTGAAGACTGAACATTACCCTGCATGGTGTTTTGGGGCTAATCATATAGCGAGTAAATTATATTTTCTTGATAAATATCTCAGCCAGTTAAAGGCACTTGAGTCTCTTTAAGAGCTGGGTCTATGGTGTTGGGGGAAAAAGAGAACATATTAACCCCTTAAATGCCTCTGGGATAAGCAAAACTGTTCATCACCGGTATCTGAAAACCCCTATGTTCTAAAGATAAAATAGTTAGAATTCTATAAGTCCATCACTTATTTAATATAATATGTTTAGTTATTTTATCAAGAATGACCTAAGGGCGACCGATTAGCTTTTCTAAAAAAAAAAGTAAGATATTAAATTACTAATAAAAACTTGTGTTTTTTTTGTAAGTTTTCTATAAGAGCTTTTGGCCACTAAAGTTTGGGAAGAAAAGAACCCCTTAACCCCTCGATGAGATGCTGACGGGCTGTGGGATTTTAATTCGAAGCGATGTCCACATCTGGGTGTCACTCAACACAGCTGGAGCGGCCACGGAAAGATACTCTGTGTGCTCGAGTGATCCATCAATTCCAGATTAAACCACAGAAAGTGATTCATGAATTGAGGTCCCGGGCTGCATGTCATACGTCCCACTTCAAAGTAACGCATTCCCCTCTTCTGTTCCTTTGTGCGTTTTCGGGGACATGGTTAATAAGTGGAGCATTACTGAAAAATGAATGGCCAACTTTACTCTGTAAAACCAGTACCACCATTTAAGATCCATCTCGTGGATGATTTCTATTCAACCAACTCCTCAAACTGAGATCCTAAATGAAGAATACATCTTCAATTTTGGGGTAAATTAGTAAATACGTCCAGGGTAGCTGGACCTTTACCATTACTCAATCAACACAGGGCTTATTATCCATGAACTTTGCTTCACTTTCGTTGGCCAAACAGGTATTGGGTTAATAGACAAAGTTGGCCAGGCAGAGGACACCAGGGATGAAAGGAGAAGGTCCTGAGATCTTAAACTATGGAGATAGATCATCCTCGTTTATTGAAGTGGATCTTCTACCATCACATTTAAAGGACCTTAAGGTTCAATGTTGACATCCCATACAGTGTAAGAGTTTTGATGCTAATGACAGACTATGTGTTGGCAAAAAAATATTAATGTAGAACGAGACAGATGCATCCAATAAGCTGAATACTTTACAATGCGATGGACCTAGTTTAATAAAGATGGGGCGGAAAACCCACCGATAAGAAGAAAGAGACAGAGGAGTTTGCTTAATAGCGATCCATGAAAGATACAATGTTTCTCTATACTTTCTAGTCACAAAGAGTGGAGTCGGCTTACACCAACTTGGCCAAGTTGGCTAAAGAAGAACAACTTATTTATTCACAAAAATCAACCAAGCCTCATACTTCTGTTACATGATTGATGAGCAGGAGTCTTTTTAAAGAGACCTGAGTCTACCGATCAGTGTTAAAGCAGTTTACATTATTCAACTTTGCTTTTCTCCCCAATTGTTTTATAGTAAGTATATGATACTGTGCTGTCCTCCATAGAGAATTATCTTCCTTAATTCCTATATATAATGAGGGCTCCAGCCTCGGAAGAACCTGCCAGCTGAATAGCAGACTCAGAGGTAGTTGTGGCTTTGGTAGAAGTGAATATAAAACAAGTCAGTGAAAATGTGGACTCGTTCCTGGAGTCAGTAACCTTTAAGATGAGTAAAGTCACACTTTGTCTTCAAGAGATACGGCAGACTGAGCAATATTTGGTATATCGTCAGATAGGTCATCTCCTTCTGACTTAATGATCCATAATTTTAAATTGCATCAGTGAATCATATTCTCTACTGTTCAGTATATGTAAAAATGACTACATTCATATATTTTTTCTTTCGTGGAATTTCTGGCAGAGGTTGGTGGCCACCCAAACTATTACTTCTTTGAAGGCCACTTTGTGGAACAAGGCACTGGTGTTTAGTCTTTCAGGTTTTAAAACCATAAAGTATTCCAGATGCCCGGTCATAGGGTCTTGGTACCTTCACACCTCTGTATCACCTCTGAAGTACTCAAATTTCCACTTTCTGATGATAAATAGAACTCCGGTGTTCTTGCTCATTAGAACCGTATCCTCAACATTTGTCCACGGGATTTACATTCTGGATTAAGGTTGTTCCTTTCAGACTAAACAGCAGCGTTAAAAATAGTAACATCTATCCATATAAAGTAGTTTCCACTTAAACGTGATTCACACTCGTTCTATTTGGAGCTTAAAGACCTGGTTGCACTCCAGCCGTTCATTTAGGCAGCACCAAGGATACTTTATTGTGTATCGGGGCTCTATCTTCATGATACCCAAAAAATATCTGTGTTTGTGTGTTCCTCTGTGTGCTTTTGATCTTGAACTAGACAAGGTTTTTTGATATTGCTACATCTGTTGACTTTTATAAGCAGTGCTTGGAGGTCTTCTACGCTGTCGGCCGGCAGCAGGATAGTGTCATCTGCATATTAAATGTTATTAATGCACTCTCTGCTAAAGCTGCTACTTTTACCGGGCGATTCCACCAACAACGCCTCGGCATAGACGTTAAACAGAAGGACAAGAGGTTGACAGTCTTCGGAATTCTGGGCCGACCGGTCCTCTTCTTTCCTCACCATGCCTTTGACCATGTCAAGACCTATTCTTCACACAACTTATTAAATGCTTTGGCATTATTGAGTCCTGAAGATGAAAAGTCATGTGACTTAACCCCTTAGTGGGCCAACTAAGCCCATAATGAATAGACTCCAAAACCATCTACTAAATATAGGCGAGAAGACATCATATCTCTGCAAAGGCTGTTTTTTTGGTCCATTTTTACCATTTACAATACAACTTCAGAAATTGCACATATAGAACATTCATTTGAAGAAACCTTTTTTTTCTTCTAAATAAACATCTCATATAATAACCTGAAGAATGAAGCAGGACCCTTTCAGCTGTTTCGTTACGCAGACAAAGCAAGCAAGAGAATGAACTTGTTACTAAAGGAACATGGCATAGAAATGTGCGATTCTAACCAAATATAGAGAATTCAACTCTTTCTTGGATTCATGGTTTAGGTCACTCCTGTGGAATTTGTTTTTCGACATCGATAATTTGAGTAATAGTTCTTGGCTCGCAGTTCATCAATGCAGTCATCGCCTAGTTAATCAACACAATCGTCAGGGAACAATTCAAACAACCTCTGCAATGACCACGTCTTCCACGTTCTAAATAAGTCGCACCTGTTCTTCTGTCCGGGCAAAGTTTTGGGGTGAGTTGTTTTGAATTAGTCTATTTAGTTTATTCCTGGAAGATCGACCCACCTGAGATCTCATGGAGACCTGGAAACCCATGTGTTACAAACGGGGCGGAGGGGGGGGTCCAATCGGTACCAGTAGGGGGACAAAAGTGGAGCCGGGGCTTCAAATCATTTTCAGAACACTTGTGCTTCTACATCATGAATCCCAACATTACAAGTGTAGGGTCTGACCTGGCACACCCAAAAAGCACAACCCCCAGCGCTGTATACAGTAATATAA
>VKOC01020387.1:0-14980 GCA_009364415.1 Spea multiplicata
AGGAGCCAAGGTGCAGGGGATACAAGGAGTTCTGTCTGTACCCCTATGATGCATGATGAATAGAGGGATATTATAGACAGGCACAAAGAAATAAACCACAGGTGATATGATCTGTATTGCAGATGATGGTATTAGAAACAAATACAGGTGGTAAGTCTCTTGGTTGGAACCCCGATGGCAGGGCAGATGGCAGGAAGCCCACTTGCAGGGCTTGAAGGCAGGAAGCCCACTGGATGGGGTGCACGGCAGTAAGCCCACTGGATGGGGCGCGCTGCAGGAAGACCTCTGGATGGGGCACACGGCAGGAAGCCCTCTGGATGGGGCGCTCAGCTTAGGAGCCCAGGAACCAGTTAGGATCAGGTACACAGGAAGCCAATAGCAAGTCAGGATCAGGTACAGGGCCAGAATAAAATGGTCCACTAACTTCAATGCAAATGCCCTGAAGGGCTGGGGAGGTTTATATAGGCAGGCTTGAACGGGTAACAAGGTGCAGCTGAACATGATGATTATGTCTGAGTGCTCCAGAGTGACAAAGGTGGCCACTAGTGGCTGAGAAACAACATGAGCGTAGATTAACAGTGAACACTCCAAGCTGAGTAGGCAAATACAGGCTACCCAACATTTATCAACAGTTGGATACACAATCAGCATCCTTTGGAACTCTCCAGGTCTTGCCTGAAGACTATGGGAGAATCGCTGCTTCTCCAGTTGTATTCAAATCCTCCGCAGGAGCGGGGTTCTGACCTTTAAATGAAGGTGTGTCCCGTGACATCAGCGGGAACGTCCACTGACATCAACAGAAATGCCCACTGGCGTCAGCAGGGAGGCTCCGGGTAGCTGAAGCCTAAAAGTTCCCAAGTATGACTAGGTGACCTGGGTTATTAAAGGACAATTTAATTAACACATGGGAATTGAAACGATTATATCAACATCTCCAATGCCTGGATAAGATTTAAATTAATGTTATAGTTTTATGCCACACTAAGAACCTTCATCTGTTTGCTGTTTTAATACCTCCACTTATCCCATGTCATTGTCTCAATTATTGATCCATACTTCCTAAGGAGCATCACTATGTTAATCTTATACACCACTGTCTCTGTTCATTCATTCTGTGTGTAGTTAAGATTCCCAACTTCCAAGTCTTTATTCCATCTGAATACGTGACCTCTGAGGTCCTGAAAGCTGTGCAACCTTACATAGTTTGTCAAGCAAAGTTACATATAAACTGGCTTACCAAACTTGTCGTATTCTTCATAGTCTTCATTCAAGCTGTTGTTATTTTTATCTTCAAGATCGCAAACAGAGTCAACAAACCTTTCAATGTCTAATCAAAATAAAAGTACAATGGTCAAGTGAAGTACTTCCATAGTAGCATTATATATTTAATAAATTTACCAATGTATAAATCTCACCTTTTATATCAAGCTCACTTATTAATAAATTCATAAATGTTGAATCCATGACTGACATATTTTCACCTGAAAATGCATAAAGAAAACACGAGTTGCAAAATGACACACCTTTACTCTCTGAAAAATCATTATTATAGTGCATTAGAGTTAAATCATTACAATGTTTGTTGTATATCAATCAAAAAGGACTCAATGAATTCTCCTGTATGCAGACTGGTGCTGGTACATTAGAAACATCAATTTCTGTCAATTAACCCCTTTCCACTTCTTGCACATGCTCAGTAGCACTGCCTTTCTCTCAAGTTCAGCTCCCGTTTAAATGAATGGGAGTAACACCAGCCAATCACGTACCTGGGAACTTCTTCACTCCAGCTACCCAGAGTCTTCCCTTGCGGGACGCGGCCAGAACTGCCCACTGACATCAGTGGGAGTTGCCGATGATGTCTGTGGGAGTTCCCACTGATGTCCAGGGAGTTCCCGCTGATGTCATCAGGAAACACCCCCATTTAAAGGACAAATGGGCTGGGAGCGGTTGTGTCAAGACCTGTCTCCCGCGACCCAGGAGATCCTATGTATGCCAATCACATGTATGATATCTGAATACTGATGGTTTTCTAGAACACATGTGGATGCTATTCCCGTTTACAGGAGTCACATTTTATAACATCAGTTATAACATCAGAATGCATTCATCAATTTGCAGGCTGTAAAATGCTTTTGAGTCCATACAAAATTCATTCCAAAATTCATTAAAAAAAAACAAAGCTACTATTTTCAGACCAAAACTGTCTCTTTAAGCTTCCATGTACCCATATTACCACATTAAGTTCAAAAGTAAAGTAGTAACACATGTATGCCAATGAGGATTTGACCTGGCATTTCTTCTCTTTTACTTAATTTGGCAACAAAATATTGCTCCTTAAATAAGTAAAGAATAGACCCCCTTAAACAAGACTGCATCGACACATAGGATATGAACATAGAGGCTTCTGAACACGTGTTTCCACTTATGGTGGGATCCATAAATTAAGATTAAAAAAACCCACAGACAAGAGGAAACATAGTCATTTTGCTACTTCCTTTAACATCTAAGTTTCAGTTCAGTGAATATATATATTATTAGACTCCTGAGAATTAAGTTGATATATATACACATAGATCCCCTGCTGATTTTGTACGTTTGCCCAATGACAAAGACATGATCAGTAACTTTAATGGGATTAACAAAAAAAATCCAGAATAATTCACTTCAAATAAATTTTAAATTGATTTGCATTTTATAATAAGTATTTGATCCCCTATCAGCAGGATGTCTGTCTCCCAGGTGTCTTTTATACAGGTAACGAGCTGAGATTAGGAGCACTCAATCAGATTCCAAACTCTCCACCATGGCCAAGACCAAAGAGCTGTCCAAGGATGTCAGGGACCAGATTGTAGACCTACACAAGGCTGGGATAGGCTACAAGACCACCGCCAAGCAGCTTGGTGAGAACGTGATAACAGTTGGTGCGATTATTTGCAAATGGAAAGAAAACACAAAATAACTGTCAATCTCCCTCAGTCTGGGGCTCCATGCAAGATCTTACCTCGTGGAGTTTCAGTGATCATGAGACCAGTGAGGAATCAGCCCAGAACTACACGGGAGGATATTGTCAATGATCTCAAGGCAGCTGGGACCATAGTCACCACGAAAGCAATTGGCAACACACAACGCTGTGAAGGACTGAAATCCTGCAGCGCCTACAAGGTCCCCCTGCTCAAGAAAGCACAAGTACAGCCCATCTTAAGTTTGCCAATGAACATCTGAATGATTCAGAGGAGAACTGGATGAAAGTGACCAAAATCAAGCTATTTGGCATTAACTCAACTCGCTGTGTGGAATGCTGCCTAAGAACACCATCCCCAACTTCAAGCATGGAGGTGGAAACATTATGCTAAGGGGACAGGACAACTTCACCGAATTAAAGGAACGCTGGATAGGCCATGTACTGTCAAATCCTTCCCTCAGCCGGGGCATTGAAAATGGGTCATGGATGGGTATTCCATCTGACAATGACCCACAACATATGGCCAAGACAACAAAGGAGTGGCTCGAGAAGAAGCACATTAATGTCCTGGAGTGACCTAGCCAGTCTCCACACCTTAATCCCATAGAAAATCTGTGGAGGAGGCTGAAGGTTCGAGTTCCAAACGTCAGCTTTCGAAAACCTAATGACTTGGAGGGGATCTGCAAAGAGGAGTGGGACAAAATCCCTCCTGAGATGTGTTCAAACCTGGTGGCCAACTACAAGAAATATCTGACCTCTGTGATTTCCAACAAGGGTTTTACTACCAAGTACTAAGTCATGTTTTGCAAAGAGGCCAAACACTTATTTCACTGAGTAAAATGCATATCAATTTATAACTTATTTGAAATGCATTATTCTGGATTTTTTGTTGCTGTTCTGTCTCTCACTGCTCAAATAAACCTTTATTATAGACTGATCATGTCTTTGTCAGTAGGCAAACGTACAAAATCAGCAGGGGATCAAATATTTTTTTCCTTCACCGTAGATAGATAGATCCCCCCTATACAATTGTTATTCTTCTGTTCTCACAAATCAGTTCCAGGTTTCTTTCTTCATTCCTCGTTGCCGTGGCTGTAGCTGGACGTCCGGAGCCCTCTGCATCCGTCACACCAGGACGGCCATTTTCAAACTTTTCAATCCACTCATAAACGACTCTAGGAGAGAGAACTTTATTCCCATACTGAGCACACATGCAAAGATGTATTTGTGCTCCCAGAACACCTTCTGCCCACAGAAACTGTATGACAGAACGCTGTTCCTCTTTGGTGCAATTTATAAGTTTCACAGCCATCTTAACTCCAGGGTGAAAACTCTTATACTAAACTGCAAGGGCAGCCGGCTAGGGAACAGAGATGGTGTTCATAGTGGTAGTCCTGGGAGACTGACTATAACGTCTGGAAGGCTACGTTGGGTAACGAGCAGAGACTGAATATAACAAAAGCTCTGAATTATTCTGTGATTTGAAATACCCACCACAGATTAGACACCTAGTTTCCTGTTAGTTGAGACTGAACTTGCAGAAGCTCTCAGGAGGCAGCTGCTCAGCAAATAGTGGAATATTACAACTATAACTAATTCCGGGCCTTTGGGTTAAAATCAAGTGAAGCACATGTGAGATTGGGAAACATTTTGTCCTATGATGAGAATCAGAGGTAGCCAAAAGCCCTGCTAAGCCACCAGAGAGGTCCAACCTGTGCCTCCTTCACATGTTTCTTTGAAGGTACTCCTCAGCACTCATACAAACAGCGTAGCATGAACTCAGCTGCATGAGTGCCCAGGTGTACCCACCTCTACAGAAACAGGTAACACATGTCCAGGTTGGTGCAGAGCTTGTCAGGGTTTCTTTCCTTGAAGCAGCACAAGATATACTTAATTTCAGATGTTGCAAGAGGTATGTATTAGTTTTATGGGTTGCAAGAAACAAGGCTTTACCAAGGTCTGTATATCTCTAAAAGCAATTGATAGTGTCACAACGTGACAGATAGCCATTAAAGTTATGTATTTTATTAGCACTGTTTAATATTACAAACACATTTTTAAGTTTCAAGCATTTTGACCATTTGGGTCACATTTGGGTGTCTGCGTAAGATCTAGCCTCTTGATATTTGTGGAGGGATGTGTAGGCTTGGTTTCAACAACCAATGAATTGATCTATCAAGTATTGCAAGCCCTTCAACAGCTCCTCATGTCACCAGTGATTTTCATGTATGATTCTTGGAGTGGTAGAACTTAGCTCTCGTGGTTCTCATTTGTTTCCTATTAAGTAATTATTTACAGACAGCTTTGTACATTAATCTCAATTATGTAAACTAATATTTTTAGTCTGCTACTTTTGCTTCCTGTTCTTGGTTTCCTTCTTTTCTCACCAGTTGGCAAATCATTAATTTGTAGAAAACAATTTAATAAAATGAGGATCTTGTTCTTAAATAAACTAAAAATCATTAAATTCAAGGAACACTGATCAATAAGTAATGAGTGTCGCAGTCTTTATTGCTCTATTACTTCATAATCTTATGTTCTAGAACAGGTCCCTAATAATGCAAAGTAAAGCCTAATTAGGTAGTGTTTGACTTAAAAAGTTTGACACTGCCCTATTAACCCGACACTAAACGGTGTCCTATATAACACACTGCATATACAGCCACACAATAGGACTGGCTTATGATCACCATGTGTGTTTTATTTAATTAAAAAAAAATCTTTAATTGCACACATGCTTTTCTAGAAAAAAAAAACACATGCACAAATAATATCATCCAACAAAGTTATCTCATGACTTTTGAGAAATAAATGAACCCTTTAAAAGTTGAAAAATCCCTACAATTTGCAGAGATGTTGTGGTTAGGTTTTTTGTTATTTTGTAACGTTATACTCACCCTACACAAAAAAAAAAGCAGAAGTGAATCTATAACAGATGTATAACTGGTAAAATCAGGCAAAAGTATTACTGTTCTTGTTTTCTTGTGAATTAGTTCCTGAAGGAACAATTTTCTATAAAGGTTATAGTACATAAATATTGAAGACCACTGAGCCTCCTTGAGCCCTGACCTGTGTTTCAATGTAAGCCTATTCTCAAGGAAGTGTGCCAATGGCACCGGCGGCAGAATACTGGGCACCGGCGGCAGAATACTGGGCACCGACGGCAGAAAGGAATGCATAGGGAGTGTATGAGTGTATACACCAAACACCAGCTAGGTTTCACTAGACTCTCGACACAGCTTCCGAGAAAGTAAATGAGAGGCATTTCTTAACTCTAGAAGTGCCAGACACATATATGATATCTGGTTGGCAAAGCGGACCCACCTTGCAGTATGTTGTGTACTTTTGCCTACAAGGGCTCTGTGTGCAAACTACACATATGTACAACCACACATACTGGATAAATATAGTAAATGATATTTGGTTTCGCAACTCTTTCTACCTGGTTTGACATATATAAGTAAGAAATGGGAATGTTATTTTCCATGACATTGTGTGATGTAATAATCTGAATATCACAAAAACTGGTCTGGCCTACTAGGGGATGTCTCAGGCCCCAGGACACAAAGAGTTAGTTTACCACTCGGGACTGAGGATAAAAAAGGGAGCATTGCGCAACTACTGGAAAGCGCACTTAGACTATGACCCGCTGAAAACGTACAAAAGTAAAGGGCAGGGGACAATGTCGAGTTGTGTTGTTGTTTAGTGTGTAGAATAGGTAAACATGCAAGTTATTCCACAGTATTCCATATTATAGTGGCTTATACTAACGCCAACATGCAAGAACTTGATCTTTAATAAATGGACCAAAGAGAATGTTCTTGCAGACACGTGTGATAACATTCAATATATTTTAACAGGTGTACTTGAAAGAACAACTATCACCTTTATATAGGATTTCTAAGTAGTTTACTTTTACAATGTCTTGTAATCAACTCCCATGAAAAAGTACCTAAATTATTGCCCAATGTCTTATGAAATAATGGCCATTCTACTTGCAGTTATTCCCCTACTTGTCTAGCTGGTCGCCCTGCCATCATTAGCGATACAATTTAATGGAAGATTACTTAATTGTGCCCCCAAGAGAGGTAAATCACCATCTAGAGCGGAAAAGTATTTCTATAATGTCTGCTACATTTAAAACCAATGAGAATTCTATATAATGGTTTGCATCCCAACGCTCAATGTGCTTCCTAAATATTTAGCTAGTTGCTTGGGTTGATCTTTTGCCAGTCCAGGACAAACGCCAGTCTTAATTGTGCCTTAGGGGAGAAAGTAAACCAGATGATCTGCTGATCTTGAATGTTGGCTTGTGGATATCCTGATACAAATCCATTGCACAATTTCTAGGTGAGGATCCTTTCTTGGATTGTTTGACCTCCCCAAAGACGAGAGACATAAAGACACAATAGAGGCAGTTATGGTATACATATAGTAGATGAGTAGTAGGCACTGTTCCATTTCTCTATGAAACCAGTTTATATATAGACAAGCTATTTAATTACTACTTTGACACTGCAATGGGCTAGGGATGGGCAACCTGTTAATCTAAATTTATTTTGGACTACAAATGCCTCTAAAAAAAGAATATTGGGTGGTTTGCCAAAGTGTATCTCATTGAAGGTGTAGTCCCAATACACAGAGTAGATTAGCATAGATTGGCAAACATTTGCTAATGACATTTACATAATTAATATTTCTTTATTGGTATGAACTATAAAAAGGAATGAAGAAATATCTGTATTCCGCACTCTGGTTGTCACAAAGGAAGCTTGGAGCTGACATTTTAAAACAGCACAAAAGTACAAATATACAAATCAGTAGCAACAAACTCAACAATGCTTTGACACAACCATACTTCAAATTAAATGAATTCTAATAAATACATGTTTTTAACTAAAATCAAATAATACAGTTAAAAAAAATTGTGTGGTATTGAAGCACTTTAAATGCTCGAAGTAATGAAGGAATATCAAAGAGTCCATTATAACTTTTTATTTATCATTACCAGGGTAAAATCATTATTCACCACTTACTCTATGCAATACCCAACATATAAACTGCCATGACACACAACTTGAGACTCCAGCTTGTGATCGTCAATGGTTTACACGCCATATTGAAATTTCACCTTTATAATTAGTCATAGCACAATCGCTTTTAAATTTGACTGAAGAGCAATAAAGGAAGGATACAAACCTTAAACAACCGACTTTACAGCCATATCTTATTACCAACATCCAACGGCAAAAGTCCCTGTTCTCAACTGGTTTTGGCATACACGATTCTGACTTTTTTTTTTTTTACACTAATGTGTTCGGGTAACAGTATGATATGTCAACAGTATGATTTACATTCGCTTTATTTGGCAGAGCACCCCAACTCCCCAAATAAAAACACACAAACAAGCATATACAGTGGGGGTTGTAAGCAAAAAATCCTTAATTCTATATTGACAGCTCAGAACATCATGAATTAAATTGCGATGCATGCTTCTCTGATCATCGCTACCTAGTCCTCGGGAACCATCATTCGCCCTCCCAGGGCGGAAGTTTTGCGCAATGACATGATCGCGGGAGACTTCCATTATGAATGTACACCTCGTGTTCACAATCCACACGATGCTTGATTCATGGAGAGTGAGTGCTAGTGATCGTCAGCCACATGCTACTTACCTGCTACCATGCCATAAAAAGTAAAAAAAAAAAAATATATATATACTGTTGTAAAAATGTGCCACCAGATTGCCAGCTGATCACAATGAAAAAAACGTAAGAAAAAATACCCTACACTTACACTTCATAAATTATATAAACTAATCAACACGTGTTTGTAGATTATTTATAAATAAATATATATACACATAGGATATAAAGAATAATAATACTATGTAACAATCCGTGCAGTTAAAAAACATTTTTGGGCTGATGATGGCCCATAAAAGCAGGTGCACAAGAAAAGCAAAAGCCTAGCATACTTATGAATATGTATCTCTTTTAATCTAAACTGTGTTTGTATAGCATATATTATCATTTAACCCTTTATTTTCGGTGTACCTTCCCTAATATGTGTGCCGTTGCTCAGGGAAATGAGTGTGTCATCCACACTGTAGATTTAAATTATTATTATTATTTATTGTTTTATATAGCACCATTAAATTCCGTAGCGCTGTACAATGGGTAGACAGGACATAACAAGTAGTATGTAACATAACAATTTGACTTACAGAGACCACAGGTAAGGAGGATTCTGCTCAAAAGAGTTTGTAAACAATACAATAACCCACACATGCATGTATTTCCGCGATCGAGAGATACAGCTGAATGCATCTGGTGGGTATCTCTGCTCAAAGGAGCTTACAATCTAGAGTAAACTATACAATAACCTACGCATGCATGTGTTTCCGTAATCTGGAGATGCAGCTGAATGCATTTGGTGGGTTTCTTTGCAGTTGCAGATAATCTGCACAAGCAATCCTAAATAACAAGGGAGGGTAGGGGGAAAAATAATTGCAAGGTATTGGTGACCAAATGGTTGCATGATAAGCGTCCAAACGCTCCTAGTGAAATACCCCGGGCTGTCTACTTTCCAAATCTATATACCGTATTTGCTCGATTATAAGACAACCCTGACGTACTGGCCAGCAGCAGCAGAGGTCTGCATCGCACAGACCACCACCGGCTGCCCCACTAGACACCAGGGAGTCTGAAGCACAGGTCATAAGTAAAGGGATGCACTGGTAATAGGGGGGTAGTTAAGAGTGGCATATATGGGGTATAAGGCATTTCTGGGGGGCAGAGTCGCATATAAGGCATATCGGGGGGGCAGATATGCATAACTCGGGCAGAGTGGGAAATAAAAACAAAAAAATCATTTTTCCCTCATGTTTTTATTAAATATGAAATATGAATTATTATTTACTAGTAAAACTTTCTTCTTATAGAGTAGTCTTATATTCAGGCTTTTTCTTTTTTCCTAAATTAATAGTCACATTTTGGGGGGTCACATGGTGGAGCACAAATAGGTCATGTGATGCCGGCGCTCTGTCATAGATGTGCTCAGAGGAAGTGCCGGCAGCAGCAGAGGCTGCCAGAGAGGAGGATCCAGGCCCTGCAGCGCTGCGGGGGATCTGAATCTTAGTTTTGTAGTCAGACCTCTATTTGAGGTCTGATTAGAAGACGACCTAGAATCTAAGACAGAGATTTTTCAGAGCATTTTTTCAAAACCCTTGTCTTATAATCGAGCAAATACGGTACTTTTGTGGGGGTATTTTGAGCTTGTGGGCTTTTATACAGTCCAAAATGAGACATAGACCTCATCAAATAAAACAAATTCAGGTTTCAAGTTTGAAAAGGATTACTGGATTGTTACTATTTTGATCCATATATACTAATGTTCAAAAGTTAGGGGTCACTTACAAGTGTCCTTGTTTTAGAATGAAAAGCTAATTTTGCCCGTTAAAATAACACAAGATGGATCAAAAATACAGTGTGAACGTTGTTAATGTTATTAACGTTTCGTAGATTTTTAATGGAATATCTTCAACAGGGCACAGAGGCCTTTTATCACTCCCATCACTCCTGCGTTCCAACGGCACGCTGTGCTCGCTAATCCAAGTTTAAAGTTTAAAAGGCTAATTGATCATTAAAAAAAAACCCTTTTGCCAATCTGTTACATGATAAGCGACGTCAAATGTTCACATTTTTAAACGGTAGTGTATACAACCACCATCCTCAAGGCTGAGCTCGCAAGGTGCAATCCATGGGCAACAAAAGACTGCTTTCCCCAAACCAATCCTTTTCCTGGAAACCTTTATTCCTGGCTTGGAAATCCCCTGTAACCTAAACTTTGGAAGTCTGCCTATAATCTCAGCCTGATAGCATGGAACTCTTTCACTTTCACTTGGCAACTCTGCACCAAACCATCCAGTTTAACAGCATCCTCCTCTGCATGGACAGACGGTGCACGTATAGAAACACACTATATATACATTATCAGAAACAGCATACCGCATACATTAAAGCCCCTACAGTGAATTAACTATGTGACCAACTATAAACTATTTCAGCAACACTTGTGATTGTTTGTAGACTATTTTTAAACACATGGGGTATAAAGACACATTTTCTATAACATCATACTAAAAAAGAACCACACAAAGTGACTCAACTGACAAGCAAGTGTTAGTGGCAACCTGATGAGATCCCTAATGTATAGTTATTTTTTTTTTAACCCAATGTATATGAGTTACAGAATTAATTCGCCATCGCATTGCAAGATCTGTAACAGAGCGTCCGTGCCTTGAATTGCTTTAAGTGCATGCGGAATATAAAGCGGTTTAAGAAAGCAGATCTTACCTTTCATGCCTGCGATGAGGATGCGGCGCTCCCGATCCGCGCTTTACTCACCAGGGCATTCAACACACGCTGAAAGCGAAAAGCGGCGCATGCGCACTAACATACACTTGTGAAAGCGCAAGCAATGCCAGTAGCTGTAAGTGTGTGGGGGGGGGGGGCACCTTTGTGGTTCTGTAATGTTTTCTTGGTCTAGTTAGATATTAATTTCATGAATCAGTGCCATGTTATTTATTTTATGAACTAATGCTCCTTCTTTTGTATTTAAAATAAAAGTGATCAACACTACATTGCTAATATGGAATGGGGAGCTAATACAGTGATTAACTACTGGCCATGATTTCATAGTATTAGAAAGAGGTGACTCTTAATAATAATTAATAATGTATTTATTTTTACCTTTTTAAGTCTAAAATGTACCCCTGATGATGTCACTGAGGTCCCATTAATAAAATTAAAATCCCTTTTTTTATTATTGGATTTTTTTTTAAGAGGAAGAAATGCTGTTTCCAAGCTGAAAGCTTAAGTGTAAACACCAAATCACTTATATTTTGTCAATGCCCAAAGTATCTTTTTTTTATCCGGCCAATAGTAGGAGGACAGCTGACAACCTTATTTTGTGAGTATAGGCAGCAAATAAATTCAGGCTGAACTATTACATCCTTAAGGGTCATCTTGACACCTTTTCTTGGACCTAATGGAGTCCTTAAGGGTCCATAAGTGCTTAAAAGACAGATCTAGGCATGAACATTGGTGTTTGCTGTTGGGCCTCCTGGTATGGACCACGATGTGCCATTTTTAAGTGGAGTTTGGAGATATAAGAATCAAATCCAGGAACTACATGTATATATAACTTCTTTAAAAAAAATAGACCAGTAAATTTAGCCAACCATTTGAGAAGAAAAAATGGCTTTTTTCATCATCCTTCAATTCTGGTTCAGGAAGTGGTATTCATTGCTCTTGGTCCAGTGGACATATGAATTCTTGTCAATAAAGAACTGCATGTTCCATCTTCCCCATGTTGCTCTCATCATATCCAGTCACTCATGCTCAGAATTTTGAGCATACACCACTGTGCTGATACAAACCTTGCACTCCTTTCTCTGTTTCTGGAGCAGGGTGAGTGGGTATTCTTTTATTTCTCTGAATCCCTTCATCACCAAGGTTTTAAGGGGCATCAGCAGTCTGCATACACGAGTCATAAACTGCCCCTTCCTGGGCAGCAAGACCAGTAGCTCTTCTTCATTGCTTCTTGTCAAATGTTGTCTCCCAGAAAACCCACACCTTTTGCAAAAAAAAATGTTGTCTGGTGTGCCTTGGACTAGGGGCCATTAAGTACATGAATCAACCTGCCCATTCTTCATCACATACATATCCTTCCTCCGAATCATGGCCATGTTATATGAGGATGCCTTCTAGAGAATAAAAATACACCTGTCTCTAACATAGATGGAGATCTTGAAAGCCACTTCATCTTAGTACCTTGACTCTCCAGAAGTCTCATGGCTAAGCACAGTACCAACCCATCTGCAATACCCAGGGATGATTGCAAGGAGCAGATACCTCCTTTTGGGTACACTACTGAAAATTTCCCATTTGCTGCCATCCCTGAAATCAAGGTTTATGTGCCAGACATTACACCATTCCAGTTTATTAAGTAATTAAACAGAGTTGATCCTTTTGGGGACATAGTCTCAGAAGAGTGGAAGCCTCAAATGGGGGACAAACTGTCAGGGTCCATCCAGGCTGCGGAGCTGCATATCTCTGATATTCCCTGTCTTGCTACAGTTCCCCCTTTGCTGTGATTCCTTCCTGGATTTCCATATGGTCTGTTCTGTGCTTCTGATTCCTTGATTCTAGTTCTCCTCTTTGCTTCAGCTCTATTACGTTTATAAGGTGTGCCCCACCTGTTTGTTATGTTTGTCTCAGTCTGCAGTCTATAGGTATGTCCTTTTTGGTTTAGATTCAATGTTTAGTTTAAGTTTATTAGTAATTCAGTAGGCAGGGTTTAGTGTTAGTACCCACTGAATATTGGAGTACTTTTGGCACAAACAATAAAATCATTTATTATTGTTTAAAAAAACATATTGAAGTAAAAAAAAAAACTGCACAAAAAATAAAGTAATCCATCTTTGCACCAAATTGAAAAATGATGGTTGTGCAGGAGTGTGTATGCATGCATGTACCAGTGGCCCCCCCGGTGTTTGAAATATGCATTGCATCCTCCATTGACCAACGGGATCCATAAACTTGAAAGGTGTCCTGGTATACAAAGTAGAGATTTACTTTTTGCGGGTTGCTGTTCATATTTGTTTTATTTTATTATTTGTATTTATTATTGTTTTGCATCCAATTTATCCAGAAGAAGGAATAGTAGACATATATTTAACCCCTACCACCAAATTCAAATCAAAATAAAAAAGCAAAACTTCCAAAATATCATAAATGAAAATAGAGACTCACCATTTGAACAGGTTCCATCCTCTATGCTTCCACATAAAGGCAATAAAAAGTTGTGGTGAATGTCAGGTTTTTCTAAAACAGATAGGCAAATCTTTCTGGCAAGATCATCTATATCATTTTCACCCAGCAAGCTCTGATGATATTCCAATGAAAACAAACCCTTATCAAGAAGATGATCGAGGAATTTTCTTATTTCATATGTTGTAGCGTTGCAAACCATTTTCCTTACAAGTGGCAGGACCTTCTTGAAAAAATCCATATCTGCAAAATGAAATTGACCGGTAAATTCAGAACCTTGATTTGGACAAGTTAATCTTTATTTTGTGCAGAAAACACAACTGCAAGTTTTTCTTGAAGTTTGCAGTTTCCTCATTTTTATTTTGCAGGCAAAAGATTATTTATTTTTATTTAGATCCGAAACTATTAGGAGAACTGTCTGCTTCCTTTAACATGAATCTTTGTATTTATTTATTTTTTTTATTGATAAAACATCTAGATTTGCACATTTAAGACAATATGACCATACGTTTTTTTTTTTTTAATAAAAATAATTGACAGTTGCTTTTGCACTTTGTAACATCATGACCATAGTTTATTTGTTATGTTTGTGTGCCTTACATATGCTAAACTAGTCTACTAATCATGTTCTTTAATCTATAGAAAACGTGTGAATTTGCAGGTAATAGATGCGAAATAGTATGGACAAATGTAAATATTAGTAAAAATGTATATTGTATAGATCCCAGAGAAGGATAAGCCAAGTAGGTCTCATAAGAGTAACATGTAGTCACTTAAGAGGTCCTTTCTTCAAATGTAGCACTCACAAAGAGCACGTTCCTGTTCAGAAAAGCATATTGGAATTCAACAAAGTTGGTACATTGGGCACTCTTGAAAGGGTCATTGTACACCACTAAGAGTTCTACTTTGTCTATTTTGGAGCTCTGATTAAGTAGAAAACGGTCCTGGTGTTGGCTAGACTGACTGTTGCCACACCTGGAATATGAATTGCAGTTTGGGAACTTTTCCTCTGAGGCTGAATAGTCCTCTCATTGTCTGACTTTATTCATCCTTCATTGCAGCCTAACCTAATTGAGAACAACAACACCCATAAAGGCAAATATTCCATCTCTGGTTGCAGAGGAAGTTTGCCTCACCTTTTAGTTCTGGGCAGGACATAAACCATCATATGAGATCACAAGCC
>VKOC01020388.1:0-13890 GCA_009364415.1 Spea multiplicata
CGAGGAAGCCAGCAAAGATGTTGACGTTAAAGAAGAGGAGGCCGCCCCTATCTCCTCGGAGGCATCCAGCCCGCACGCTGCCAAACCGGAACAGACAGAAGCTGGAGACACAAAAAAGACGGGAGAAACCATGGGTGAAGAAGAGGAAACCAAGAAAGAGGAAGATGAGCAGCGGGGAGGCGATGAGAACAAGGAGGACACAGAAGTGGAAGAGAAACCAGACAAAGGAGCGGAGAAGACGGATGTTTCAGTGACCGGGCAGACAGATCAGCGAGTGACTGCGGAAGAAGAAGAAGAGGATGATGAGGAAGAGCGTTCTCAGAACGATGACCATGATGCAGATGACGAGGATGAGAGTCATCTGGACACAACAAAGAAAGAGATACCAGAGGAGACGTTTCAGGAAACCTTAGCGGAGCAGGAGGCTTTGCTAGCTCTTGGCATGGCGAATAGGACATCTGAAGGAGATGTCTCCACCGGCAGCTGCAGTGAAGTAAAGGCGGTGGAACCCATTAACGACACGGCCAGGAACCCAGAACCTGCAGCTGAAGCAGAAGAGCAAGCCCCGGCTCCCGATGAGCCTGTAACCGCAGATCTGCTGCCTACGCTCCAAGGGGACGGCGGGGGGACGTTGGACATTGACTCGGAAACGGCGCAGGCTGTCCAGTCTCTTACACGGGAGAGCGAAGAACACGAAGATGCCTACAGAGAATGTGCAGAGGCCCCAGAGCCCTGCCACGGTCTTCAGAACTACGTCCAAAGCCCAGCTGTGGGCGTTTCAGAGGAGTGCCAGCCACCGGACCACAGCAGCCCTGTCTCCTCTGTTCATTCGCAGCCTGCTCAGTCGGCAAGGTCATCGAGCAGTCCCAGTGCCCCCCACATGGACAGCAGCTATGCCCACATAAGCCCAGAACAGACTGGCATCCCCGTCCCTTCCCTTCAAAGCCTAGAGACCAGCCCAATGATGGATGTCCCGTCTGTGCCTGACCACTCGCAGCAGGTGGTGGACAGCGGGTTCAGTGACTTGGGCAGCATTGAAAGCACTTCAGAGAACTATGATAATCCCAGCAGTTATGACTCTGCCATGGGAGGGGGTAACCTGTCCTCTCAGAACAGCTGTTCATACAGCGGGGGGCTGACCTCTTCCAACTTGACCCAGAGTAGCTGCGCCGTAACTCAGCAGAGGTCCGCTATGAACAGCAGCTGCAACATGATCGGGTCACCACCGCCTCAGGCCCAATGTAACGTTAAGTCCCCGCAAGCATGTGCTGTGGAGAGACCCCCGAGCAGCGGGCAGCAGCTTGCACCGTGCGGCATGTCCGGCTCCGGCTTCACACTGCAGGACATCCCCGAGACGGGAGGCGGTGGCTTGGGGTCGCTTTATGACCGGTTGGGCCAAGGGGACTTTGGACCTGGCCATTACCCTCAGCCCTCGGCTACTTTTAGTCTTGCCAAACTTCAGCAGCTGACCAACACCTTAATGGATCACTCCCTGCCTTACAGCCACGCGCCGGCTGTTACGTCCTATGCAAGCAGTGCCTCCCTTTCTTCGTCCCTGAGTAACATGGTACAGCTTTCCCAGTCTCCGCATTCTGTGCCCCCTCAATCCCAGGCCACCATGACCCCTCCACCAAACCTTACCCCGCCACCCATGAACCTGCCCCCTCCCCTTCTTCAACGCAACATGTCCAGTGGTCAAATGGGGCTTTCTCACAGCCAAAGGCTGCAGTCCCAGATGGCTGGCAAAAGCGCCATGTCAATGAGGACCAAGGTGTCTGCGCTGCCCCCAGGAGCCTCTTCCGGGCCCCACCCGTCCCAGCTGTACGGCCACGCGCCTCCCCCCCAGACTGTGGCCATGCAAGCTCCTTCTCGCTCGCTGGCCATGCAACGCGGGATGAACATGAGTGTCAACTTAATGCCAGCACCGGCGTACAATGTGAACCCGGTCAACACGCTCAACGCCATGGGCGGCTACCGTATGCCTCAGTCCATGATGAACAGTGGCTACCATGGCAACCACGGCTACATGAACCAGACCCCTCAGTACCCGATGCAAATGGGCATGATGGCCAGTCAGCCCTACGCTCAGCAGTCGATGCAGGCCAGTCCTCACGGCAACATGATGTACTCCAGCCCCGGGCATCACGGCTACATGAATACGGCCATGCCCAAGCAGTCGCCGCTCAACGGGTCGTACATGAGGCGGTGAGCTGCCCTTGGGGTTACCAGCATCCCATACCCTGTTCCCCTAACTCAAAGTATAATCTGCACTACAGAAGCTGATACGGACTGACGGCCATCCCAGAAGAGACGGACTCGGCCCGGCTGTCCACCAGTCCCCCCCCCCATGCGCTCTCCCTCCTTCCTGTTACTCGGCCCTCCACCTTATCCCAGGCCAGTATTTTAGGATGTAATGCAGCTTTCTTCTCCTCGCCCCTCCATCTCGGTCAAACCTCGAGCAACGGGAAGGCGGTTCCGTTACGTGTCGGTCATGTTCTCGTCTTCCTAGTTTCTCTCCCACGCCTCCTTCACCTTTTTTGACACTGATCTTCTAATACTTTTTTTCTTTTTTTTTAATTTTTTTCCCACCAATTCTTTAAATCCCAAGGAGAGGCAGCCTGCGTTCCTTCATTCTCTACGATGGATTGTCCGTTTCTGTTCAACGGTTTGGTTTTTCTTCATTCCTCACGACCCTTCGTACAATCCCCCCTCACCACTTATCGACAAGTATTTTACGATGAGATTTCAAAGCCAGCACTTGGTATGAATGAGGACAAAAAAAAAAAACGTAAGAATTTTAGTTTTTTTGGCAACATGGACGCTAGGAAGCCTTATACATCATCCCGACTCTTCACGACCAAGAGCACAGCCATATGGCATGTGAGAGACTTCTCTGGTAGCTAAATGGTTAAAATCCGTTATACTTTTGGTTTGTTTGTTCTTATTTTAAATTTTTTGTGGGTTTTTTTTTTTTTTTTTTTTGCTATCAAAAGGGATTTTTTTCTAACCGCATGATTTCAATATGATCTTGTTTATAAGTTCCCTCACTGCCTTTGATTTTTTTTTTTTTTTTTTTAACATTTAATTTAAATATGATTATTTATTGGGTTTCTTTACATTTTTTTTTTACGTTTTTTTAAATATTTATGGGTTTTTTTTTTTTTTTTTGCTTGGAAGTAAGACCTTATAAAGCATGCTGCTATTGTGGTGTGTGAGTTTTCTCGTAGTAACGTTCTAAGTCCTGTGCTTAGAATGTAAAGCATTCGTTATTATTTTTTTCTGACATTGGTCTGCTTGTTTGAAAGTTTTAAAAAAAAAAATAATAATATATTTTTGTTAATTATGAACTGTATACAAATTCTATTTTTTTTTTTCTAGGTGTCTCTTTAAAAAAAAAAAAAAAAAAAATTGGACAAATCTAAAAAATAAAATAAACATAGGCTAAAATATAAAACAATCATATATGGATCTAAATATGTGTAGGGTGGATTTAAAGTATAGTTTTTCAATTGGGAAAGAATTTTAATATTTTAACAAAAAATTTAAAAGAGTAAGATTTTGGTGAGGATTGGTTAAAAAAAATTTGGTGTAAAAATGGTGTTTTACTAAAATGCCTTTTAAAGTCTCTTGGAACACAAGAGTTGACTTAACATTTTCATTCCATTGGAATATTTTTATGTGTTTTTGTAAAAAATTGGAATTATTTTTATTAAAAAGTATCTGCCCAGACGCATGTCACACACATATATATATTTATATTTTTCCTCCCCTTTTTCTTGTTCAGGTTTATTTCTAGGGATTATTTAATGCATCGTTCTATTCTTTATTTGATACGTCATTTTGTCCAGAGTGGACAAAAAAAACCCTGTACATTTTAATATGGAATAAATAATGAGGAGCCATTTCTGAATTCTGTGCAAGAAAAAAGTTATTTATTTTTTTAGATTATGATTTTCTAGAACCCCACCTCGCTTTGCGCTAAAACTATTACTTTTATTACTATTTATTTTAAGTGGTTCAGACTTAGATTTTCCAGTCCTGACATCCCCCAAGCGGGTACAAGCATCTGAATTCTCCCGTCAACCCAAGCAGGAAGTTGTACCCCACTTCCTGTTCTCTCCCTCCGTGCTAGAGATTGTTTCCAGCCGCGCAGGTCCCCTCCATAACGCTATTATCGCAGATTTATACCCTGTGATGGAGCAGAAAGATGGCGGCTCTTATGTAATTGGCCAATGCCTTGTAATGGATTCACGAAACCCAAGCTACACAACCGTTTTAGAAGGTTAGGTGGAGATGCGTAGTCCACATGAACCTGTCTATTAATACTTGGAACCACTTGGGATCAACTATGAATCTTCTAGGGTTTTGACTCCACCGCGCTTCCATGGTGGTCCTCCATTTTGACTTTTTCCTGTTCTCGGTAAAACCTTCCTTCCTCAATGGTTGAGTGGGAGACGGTCTTTATGTTGGCTCCATGAATTCTCATGAGGTTAAGAAAAGCTCGATTCCCAATGAAATTGTTGTGTCCCCGGGCCAAGAGGTTAAAAATGACCTTGTCTTCCCTAGTCTAGACAGCCGTGTAGAGTAGCGTTGAGGAGAACCCCATCCTAGAGCCGCTGTGGATTACCCTTGCGACCCTGCTGCACGCACCTTTCACTGTCCTTCATGGCCAATATTCATGAAAACAATTTATTACATTTCCAGAAAGTCTCTAATCACATACATTGAACAAGTTTCCATGACTTTTTAAACTGGTTACATCATGTTCTAAGACTCAAACGTGATACAGATACAAAAACCGATGCCGTTCATCCTTGGTTTGGGCGACATAATGAAGAATCCACGAGAGAAAATAATAAGTAGTGCAAAATTAGGGTAAAAATTATTGTACAAATGTTTACCGAATGAATAATCTTTTTTGAAATTAGCCATTTTTCTACATTATCCCACCTTTTGATCAATGAGTGGTTTACGTTTTCTGATGACATCATTACAAAAACAAACGTTGGTAATAAAATGTTCTCCTGTGAAGGTTTTATGAGGAAGGGTGCAAGGGCAGTGATTAAGTAAGACTCGTCCACTCTATATTCACCAAGTTCTGTGTCCAAGTCAAGGAGAAGACCCCAAAACACAGTTATGGTCTACGTTGTCCATTACCAAGTAGGTCCGCGTTGCTATAAACTAAAAAATCTACGTCTTGGCAAAAGTAAGATGGAGAGTGGAAATGTCACTATCTGGCAGGAACCCGGACCAAGATTTGTTGGACTAGCTTGACCCAGAGGAGGGCATGGTCCTCATGTAGATGAGGTATCTCCACATGAACCTCCAGGGTGTGGAGTCCATCTTTCATCTCTAGGCTTCCTTCGCCCGTTAATTCTTTGGTTGGCCATCACTCCTGTTTCTCCGTCCCGTTGGCCTGTGCCCGGGCAGCCCGTCTCTCCAAGGCCAACTGAATATCCAGCTCCCTCAACTGCTTGAGGAACCCCCGGTTTGGCAAGATGCAGCGATGCTTCAGGACCTGCGCGATCGCATCGACTACGGTCATGTCCTTGTAGATCATCAAGTAGGCCAGCACGAGGGATGCGGATCGGCTGCGGCCCATGGCACAGTGTACAAGCACTTTACCTGCAGACGGAGGGGGAGGTTTTCAGTACAAGCTTGTCCATGACCTAGAACATCCTAAACCCGACACCCAAGGATTTTGGTAACCTGATCTCTAGCTGTCATTTACTGTTTTATTAGGATGTCTGAGACTCCTGCAAGTCTCACAAAAATCATTCCCCAAGCTGCTTGATGCAGGAGACACTCCGCTCCAATAATAGCTTTGGTGAAATGCACCAGGGCCTGAAGATACCAGAATCCCTGACTCGAGGTAGACATAGTTAATAGGGCACAATATAAGTAGTCACTCTCAGACTTGCCGGCCCTATCTAGTCGCCCGTTTCTCCTGCTGTAAAGACTCAAACCTTAATCGTTTCTTGGTCTCGTCTTGGATTGAGGAGCCGTACGCCTATCGCACGCACGTTTAAATCCCCTCATTGTATTACCCTCTGCTGCTACTGCTGAGAGTCTGTTCCACGTATCTACCACCCTCTCTGTAAAGCAAGGCTCCGTTACATCATCCAATATCTGGTTCTAACAGGGTTTACTTACTGTCAGGATTGTTCAGCGCTGTGTGAATGAATTGAGCTGCTGGGTAAAAGTACTGGCTGAGGTCGAATCTCGGGAGATCCTCGGCCTCCACCCCATAGTACTCCACCGTAATGTCGCTGTAGTATTCTGCGCCCGTGTCTACATTCCAGCGTCCATGCGCGGCATTCAGAATGTGCGTGAATCCATTTTTCTCCAGGCTGTATCGGTCCAGAGCGGTTTTCCTGCAGGTCACCAGAGAACGTCAGAAGAAGTCAACGGCAATCCGACAGCGCCAATTCCTTTAACGATACATTAACCCTCTACAAATACGTCCTAAAGCCCCGCTTTAGAAGACTCTTGATTATCGTACAAAAAGAACCAAAAATAATGCGTTACTCCAGGATTTGCCTGAATAATCCATTATTTAGCACTAAACGTTCTAATCGGACGAGAGGACCTCAAGTTAACCCCAAGAGAAAGCCACCACGCTCGTCTTCTCGTTATACCGATACTGTGTATAAAACAATTGCGTTCAGGTGGAAGATACCTATTGAACCTCAGATTACCACTGAACTCGTAAGAACTGTAGATGTCAAACCTACTCGTCTCCGATGTAGAGATTGGGCCAGACTTCGTTGACGTGGGCATATTTGGCCGCCCCATGCCAGAAAAGTCTCTCCAGTTCAAACGCTCCCGGGGTGCAGTAACCAGTCTCTGGATCCACAGCCACAGCCGCGTACGCGTTGGGCTTCTTATTTCGGAGGGGTGCGTCCGCAGGCATTTCCTTTCCGGAAACCTATCTTCAATGGTACCTGGGGGGAAAAAAATGAGAAGGTTCTTAGTATTATCTACCCTTGGACGTTGAAGGGAAAGGCCGCGCTTGGGTTAAAATATCATAAATTATCATCGATAAAGTTTTCACATTCTGCTAGGCACCTCAAAGGTCCCTTTTTGCCCACCGTCCTGGTTAAGGAGGACGCAGCTTGGCTGAGATCTTTGGAGATTCTGAAGCTATTGTGAAACTGGTTCCATTGATGAGAAACACTGACTATGATCTCGGCACATTAAGGTTCTGACTTCATAGCTTCATTGTTATAAAAAAAAGGCAATTCATAGCATCCCCTGATGGAGGAGAAGAGGAAAAGAGGTCATCGTCTACCTAGGAAACCTTCGAAAACTCTTCAATGGACAAAAGAAGAATAGCGCCTGTCTTCCCATCTGAGGGTTTGTGTCGTTAAGAAAGCAATTAGTATAAATTATAATCAGAGGTCTAGTCTAGAATGATCCGGACCCTTAGTGGAACTCGATAAGTGCTTTGCTAAGGAATGGGGAGCTTCAAGGTCTGACATCTACTTATCTTCTCTCCAGGTGATTCCCCTACTGACAAAAGTCCATACCCAGCCCTGACCTTCATTGTCTTCTCTACGTAGAACATCGAGCAGACTCCCGTCCGGACCTCCCAAACTCCCTATTGTAACTCCGGTGGAATGTTTACGGCCAAAGACCTGGAGCCTCCTGTAGGAGATCTTTCTCTAATACGTTGCCGGTCAAGTAGGGCAAAAAGTCCAGAAGTTTCCATTTTACGAGTCCAGACACAGCCGGGAAGACTGCGGCCACGTCTATTCTAAAGAATGTACGCATTTGGCAGTTTCTGCCGTTTGTGACCGCTCACGGCGACTGCCACCAAGAACCTTTGGGAACTTCACCCCAACACTTGATCTCCCGACTGGAATGCTACATGAGAGCTAATTCCTGGCCCACGGATTCCCAGGCGTCTGAAACTTCACTTCATCCGCGTTCCACCCACAAATACTTATCTTACGGCTGAACGTTAAGGTTTTAGAAAGTTGTGAACCTTCCAAATTTTACCCTCATCCTTTGAGATCAGACAAAAACGGTCAACGTCGGCCACTGGCGGCGGCTCCGTCACGTAACGTTGGGAAGAACAGAGTGTCAACAGAGCGAGAACGTCCATGTGAAAAGACAGCTGCTGTAATGAGATGACGCGACGGGTCAAACAGCCTCCCAGAGGATCACATCGTGCCCCAACTGCTTGCGAGGAATGAAATTACACCCCGGGGGCCATCGGGATCAGTATGTGGTTACATGACCCGACTCTTAACAAGATCTCAATCTATCAGCAAAACCGTCGTCCCAGCCATATCCCATCACAAACCCGCCGCGCACGCTAACTAAGCAGCTGCCGACGAGACGTGAAAAAAATTCCAAAAATGTCATTTCTGATCCAAATTTGTGGACATCTCACCTCGACGAAACCTCTCAAATTTCTACCAATTATTTGAGTTGACCGTTTACCAAAATATATATATATTTATAGAAATTATTCTATTTCTTTCACATTTGGTTATAAAAAAAACCTCCATAGTCCTAATATTTTTCATAATTTTTTCCCAAAAAGTCTTATATTCCATAAACATAGAATCTAGTATCTACCCTCATACCCGAAACGGGGGTCTCCTCTCTTTGAGGGTGGGTTGGCCAGTTATCTGTCCTCTGGGGTATTAATCTGCAGTACCTTGGGAAAGGGGGTACTGAACGTATTTTGTGGGGAGTCTTTAGATGAGTCTTTTAGTTTTTTACAAAAGTACTTTTTTTGGGGGGGCAAAAAAGATATAACGCGGGATCTCCCACCGTTCGTTTTATTCCTCGAATCAGAACAAAAATTAATTTTCAAAAATATTTTGCTGGTTTTTTTTACCCCAGTTGTAGTTTTTGCCCCAGCGTGGAACAATAGAAAGCCTCAGTCTTATTCACCAGCAGGACTCTCTGACTAACGAAAGTCTATGGTCTAACTCCGCACATTGCTCTGTGACAGATCTCTTAACTAACACGCGTGTTAACAGCCGCAAGTCACGTGTCGTCACGGCATCTGCATTGTGTCCGACAATCACTCGGAGAGCACGTGACTAATGCATGGATCCCGGACTCACAGCGCAGCCATAAATATTATATATATATACGTAAAAATAATCACAAATTATAAGAAATGCTGCGAAAACAGTGATTCCCCAGGAGACCCCTTTACAATTCCCCAGGAGACCCCCTTTACGATTCCCCAGGAGACCCCTTTGCGATTCCGAGAGACGCTTTTACGATTCCGGAGACCCTTTACATTCCCAGGAGACGACCTTT
Organism: Spea multiplicata; assembly: GCA_009364415.1. Classification (NCBI taxonomy): domain Eukaryota; kingdom Metazoa; phylum Chordata; class Amphibia; order Anura; family Pelobatidae; genus Spea; species Spea multiplicata. The sequence continues at coordinate 9,286 of VKOC01020388.1, forward strand.
ACGATTCCCTCAGGAGACCCTTTGCGATTCCTGGAGAACCTTTGCGATTCCCCGGGACCCCTTTGTTCCAGGAGATACTCTTTTAGATTACAGGAGAAACAGACCTTTACGATTCCCAGGAGACCTTTACGATTCACAGGAGAACCATTTACGATTCAGAGAACCCTCTTTTACGATTCCCGGAGACCTATTTACGATTTCCTCAGGAGACTTCTTTACGATTCACAGGAGACATTTGCGATTCCCCAGGGACGGTCCTTTGCGATTCTCCAGGAGACGCTTTACGATTCGACAGGAGACCTTTGGATTTCCGGGCCACCTTTACGATTCCCAGGAGACCCCTTTTACGATTCCAAGGAGCCTCTTTACATTCCCCGTGGCTTTGCGATTCAGGAGACCCTTTGCCGATTCTCAGGAGACCTTTAAGATTCCCCCAGGAACCGTTTGATTCCCCAGGCAGACATTTGCGATTCGCAGGAGACGACTTTCGTTCCGGAGCCTTTTAGATTCAGGAGACCCTTTGATTCCAGGAGACCGTTACGATTCCCAGGAGAGCCTTTACGTTAGGGAGACTTTTGCGATCCAGGAGACCCTCCTTGCGATTACCAGGAGACCCTTTATACGATGCTCCAGGAGACAGGCCCTTTACGATTCCCAGGAGACGCCTTTCGGATTTCCCAGGAGACCAGTTTACGATTCCCAGGAGACCCCTTTACGATTCCCCAGGAGACCCTTTACATTCCAGGAGCCCTTTGCAGTTATCCCAGGAGACCCTTTGCGATTCTCCATGAGACGCTCCTTTAACGATTCCACGCAGGAGACCTCTTTGGATTCCCAGGAGACCCCTTTGGATTCCCAGGAGACCCATTTGCGATTCCCCAGGAGACCCCTTTGCGATTCCCCAGGAGACCTCTTGTCCGATTCCCCAGAGACACCTTTCCGATTCACCAGGAGACCCTTGGCAATCCAGGAGACCAATTTAACGGGCGATTCCCAGGAGACCCTTTACGATTACGCAGGAGACCCCTTTACGATCCCTAGGAGACCCCCTTTTTGCGATTCCCGGAGCCTCTTTGCGATTCTCAGGAGAACCTTTCATTCCCGGAGACCACCTTTTACGATTCCCATGAGCCCTTTGCGGATTCCCAGGAGCCTTTTTTGCGATTCCCAGGAGCCCCCCGCAGGTACTGCGTCTGCCGTATCCCGGGTGTGAATGAGGCGGCTGTGGACTCCTGCCTGGTGGCAGTTTGGGTTTATTTTTGGGATGGGATTTGCTACTGTGATTGGTGCGGGGGGGGGGCGGGGGGGCAGACTGGAGGGGGGGTCAGATCTTTTATCTGCTGGTCAGACCTTCCTTTAACGGTCTTTGGACATTTTAACCCTACGTTGCCACGCACAGAATTTTGTTAAAAAAACTAACTTTAGTAACAAATATTTCGGAAACCAAACTTAATGAAATGTCTTTTTTTATTTCTCAGTTTTTCCGCTATGAAACCTCATTGCAAGTAAAATGTGGGCCGTTGTATCATACCCTTAGCGTTGCCCCAATCTCAGGGTAAAGGGGCAGATTCTCGGGGGTCACATGGTCTGGATCTGACTCCTTCCTATCCCTCCCACTGTGAGACTCCCAGTTGGTGCTTTTGCTCCCAGTATGTTATGGTTGACATCCCTGCTTGAATGCAGGTGACTCAACTTAGTGTATCTTTAACTAACGACAAATCAAGGTTTCCACTACAAATCTAGTAATGGGGCAAAATGAACACACAACAGGGATGAGATCTGGACTCCTAGCCATGTGTCTGATATCAGCAGGAGTGGCCACCAAGGAAAGTCCCACCATGAGCGTCAATCAGCAAAGCAACCAAAAACTCCATATGGTATCATTTTTAATAGGAGAATATCATTAATGTGACCCGAAGCTTAGTAAAGAGATCACAGATACAGAAAGTCAGGGCTGTAAGAGCGGTGCAGACACTTTGGCAACCAATGAGATCTGGTGGTTGCCCACTTTTACCACTTTGCACTAGAATAGTTCTTTAACCAAAAGCCCTGGAATTCACCACACGCGGTGTTGGACAAACGCATGATCAAACGCTGGACATGTGTATACGGCAGCCGCCCCGTGCCATCAGCCTGGACAAATTGCAACCTGGGTGTAGAGCCTTGGCCACCAGAGGAAGGTAGTAGGTTCATAGATATGCTCTCCTGCCTGAGTGGTCTCATTCACCAGACCTGTCCCAGCCATGGGCATTGAAGCCACGTCCTGCTAGATAAAATAAACTACTTGCTAAAGCACTTTTCTGAGTGTCCCGATGGACGGGACAAATAGTTTTGCTGATGGTGGCTTTTACGTGTTCGTGACGGTTGTCATCGGCTGAAAGAAAGCTTCCCTATCTGCTCCATTCAAGACCTTTTCTTGGCCTCAAGCTTCATATCAAGCTGACGAAGCTGCTCCAGGAAGCCATGATTGGGAAAGATGTCACGATGCTCACTGACGCTTCGTAGGGCGTCCACCAAGGAGAAGCCTTCAGAGATCATCAGGAAGGCCAGGACCAGGGAGGCAGCTCGGCTGATGCCCATCGCACAGTGCACCAGCACCCGGCCTGAAATGACCAATAAAGGCATGGTTATTACCACCAGCTGACCTAACATCTGGATAAAAAGAGGGACCTCATGGGAAATATTTGTATTTTGGACATAAAGTCAAATACGTCCACCGTGGCCGAATCTCTCTTCTTCTGTGCCGCATGTCAGGGATGTCCAACCTCCCATAGCGCTCTTTAAGCTATGGGGCTGGCAGAGGAGTATGGGAGATATAGTCCTGTAATGGCTGGAGGGCCTCAGGTTGGACAGCCCTGCCTTATGTACTATAAATAACACGTCTCTACCATCCCATCACTGTCTCTGTGATTCATAGAATACCAGTAAGACATAAAACATCAGATCACTCTGTGTAGACAGGTGAAGCCAAGGCCACCCTTTGTTGGGTATTTGATATCTCCTGCTGGCTGTCTCCACCATCGTCTGCGTGACCACCACCTGGCCAAGGAATTCAAAGCACAAAGAGACAGAAAAGCAATGCTGACGTTCGGTTTATTTGTACAGACCCTAAAATCCAGACCTGTTTTGTTTGACGCTATACCTTTATAAGATTGCAGCCCAGATCTTATGAACTGGGCCGCCGGGTAGAAATAGACACTCAGGTCAAAATTTGCATCATCGTCTGCCTCCACCCCGTAGTAGTCGATTTTGAGGTCTCTGTAGAATTCGGGTCCGGTGTTGATGCGGTATCTCCCAGAGGCAGCGTTTAACACGTGTGTGATCCCCAGTTCACGCAACACGGATTTGTCCCTGGCTGTAAACCTGCGTAAGGAACATAAGTTGGAACATCAGTGTTCTTGTACTGGCGATCTTCAAGTTGTCTTCTTCAGTCCCACCGCAAGCCATGTTCTGTTGCCTTTATGAAGGTTTGCGCTGATCTATAAGTATGCTTACGCGTCTCCCAGGTACAGCCTTGGCCAGACTTGGTTCACGTGCCCTGTAGAACCTCGATGGCAACAGAGAAAACGCTGAAGATCAGACACAGGAAGGGGTTCATGGGCCTGCGCGAGACTGGCCATCCTGAACAAAAAAGAGTATTATTGTCGTAGGGATGAATTTCTCCTTACTGGAAATCATAGATGGAGTCGTCTGCTGGTGAGCATTTCTCAGTCACCTTGTAGACCATTACAAATATAAGAAGCAGGTTTGTTTGGAACACCAGGGTCCAACTATGGGCCTAACTGAGCTTTATCCCAACACTTTATGCCATTTTATTTATTTCTCTAGAACAGGTATCTTGAAGAACGTAGATGACCTTCAGATCTTATTGGGTGGCAACTACCTGAAAGACGGTTTTTGGGGAATCTGGGGGACAATTAATTACGTCTCAACACTTTACTACTTCATGGCTCTCGGGAACACCAAAGGGTGGCTTCAGAAGAAGCTTGAATTAGACTATCAGTAAATGAAACCTTCAGGAGCTCGGAAAGGACAGGTCTCGACCAAAACACAGACTACCTTTCTTGGAAATATTTCTCCTCACCAATCCTGCATGTAATATAATCAGATATTTCCCTCACGATGCTCTAGTTTTTTTATTTTAATAAAATATCTTTTCGGATACGGAGATGACGTTTTGGGGTTCTGGTTGCCATTGTGGCCAAGAAAATAATAATCAGCCAATAATAGGTGCTCCAGAACCATGGACCCTTCTTAGATGTTACAATGATATGCCCACCCAGACGCATGTAAACATAAAGCAGGTAACAACCACTCAACGTCAGAAGCCCGTCAGATCAAAGAGGACCATGGTATTCCTAGAGTCCTAGGTAGTCCAAGAAAGTCCTTTACGGTCTTGCATACTTTCAAACATTACCAATGCGAGATGCTTAAATGATACATTTTCTTGAAAGGAGCTTTGCGGTCAAAATTATATTTTAAAAGCTTGAAAACAGGAACAATAAGTGCTACAAATAATCTCAGCATCTCCGTATGCTTTTCCTCAACAATATTAAAAAAGCGAGCTCAAAAATTAATCTGAGCCACGGAAAAAGTCCCTGGCCC
>VKOC01020389.1:0-77596 GCA_009364415.1 Spea multiplicata
ATTTTAAACTTCGCCCCAGGCGGCGTTAAGTCTTCGGCCGGCCCTGTTCCTAACTATAATGTACATGCATATTTAGTGGCCATGTCTCATAATTGCTATTTGGGGATTATGCTGGAGGCATTTTTAAACAAATGCTAACAGCAAGTAAGATTTCGATTAATCAGTGAATCAAAATGGTTATATTTTGGTAGTATCGATGCTGGTGCACTTTTGAACCTGTATCTACTGTATATGAAACACAAGGGGGATATGTGGAGACCTATGGGGGAAAGATACCAATCCCTCATAAATAAGCATGATCTGAAAAATATAAAATTACCATATCTGCTGGATTATAAAATGATACCCCAAAATTTTAATATTAATTTAGGGGGGGAAAAAGAAAAAGCCTGAATATAAGACGACCCTATAAGAAAAAAGTTTTACTAGTAAATATTAATTCACATGTAGACTATTTTTCATATTTAATAAAAACTATGATTGAGAAAAATGCATTTTTGTGTTTTATTTCCTTTTATTTCTCAATCTGCCCCTCAATTATGCACACCTGCCCTCCAGATATGCCTTATACCCCTTATATGCCACTCTGCCCCCCCAGGAAATGTTTTATACCCCCCTATATGCCACTCTGCCTCCAAGATATGCCTCTTGACCACCTATTTGCCACTCTTAGCCTTGTAATCAAACCTCGTCTTATAACTGAGCAAATATGGTAATATTGATAAAATGGTTAATTTCATGGACAGATACAATATAGAAAATGATGATTGAAAGCCAACTTTATTACGTATTGCTACAAATATCACTTTATTTCCTGTAATATGTGCAGTAATGGCCCGAGTTCAGAGAAATACGACACAAGCATGGATTCATTCCAAAATAGTTTCGACTATTTAATGAGAACAAAAAAAGCTTATTGTGGGAATGATTTGGTATATCCAATGAGCAGATTATAGCATTTGGCTGCAGGAAAGGCCAAACACCTGTTACGTGCAATAAGAAAACAACTTATTCTCTGAGAATCTTTTGACCCATCTAAACATTTTACTGTATTCATGAAGTGGGTATTGTCTACAGGATAAATAGAACAGGAACTTACAATTTAGGTGGATAAGGGCTGAGAAACAAGAGGTGAGGACTGCGTGGTAGTGAATGATGTTAATGTAGGTCGAGATAAGGGTTGTAAGTGAAGTTTGGATGTTTATGTCAGTGGTAGGCTGCCCTGAGGATAAAGGTTTTTTAGGGAGCGTTTGAAGGAGGGTAGAGTCGGACAGCACAGGGAAGAGAGTTCCAGAGGGTTGGTGGTGCGTGAGAGAAGTTCTGTAGACGGGCATGGGAGGAGGTGAAGATGCAAGGAGCAGGTCATTGTTGGATCTTAGAGGGCGGGTTGGAGTATATTTGCTGATGAGTGAGGATAGGTAGAGAGGAGTGGCGTTAGTGAAAGCTTTGTAGGATGGAGTGAGTATTTTGAATTTAATTCTGCCATGGATGGGGAGCCAGCGGAGGGACTCGCAGAGAGGTGTGGCAGATGCAGAGCGTCGGGTGAGATAGATTATTTATCAAATAAAATAAATGAAACCCAACACTTGTTCAAGATTAACAGACTACTTTACAGCTTACTGAAGCCAAGTGGACTCTAGGTAATGTGTACTAGTCTAGTAGTCTTCTCTCCCAATGAGAATAGATTAAAATGTAAATAATGATATTGGATAATGTTCACCTCAATCATAACAAAAAAAAAAAGATACAGATTGCTTCTCTTTTTCATGGGACAAAAAATCATTTTTGGAAAAAGTGAATTTTCACAGAACCATAATTTATTTTGCTTTACAAAGGAAATGACCGAAATTACATTGTTCAGTTTGCCAACTACAGATCATTTGAGTTTGCGGCAATCTGGAACAGGCGTCTGCATATTTGCCAAAAAGTGTAAAGTTTTAATTATTTATTTAGTGCTGACATTAACCGACAATAGCAAATCTTAAAGTGGAGATAGGTATCATGCTTCAGTTGGTGGTGCGTTTTTTTTGTTATGACTTGAAAATCTAGAACAGTGTTAATAAACTGCAGCCTACAAAGGCAGTTTTCAGAAATGTACATGGTTATTTGCTATGCATTTTGATCCTAATTCTATAAACTGGCCAAATCACCTGAAGATCCCATTTGACTATATGCCGTTTAATGTCAATCACATCTCAAGATTTCAGGCCAAAGGGTCACACACGCTTTTGTTTTAGGAGGTGTGGTTAGAGGGATGGCTAGAGATTTATAGATACTTTTTAATGTCATTTTGTGAGCTACTGAAATCAGTATATATTTAACTAAATAAGAAACAGAACAAAAAATCTAATTTTTCAAGAGAAGTTTCTTCACAATGAAGACTCATAGTGAGGTGATATTATGTCAAGAACAGAATAATGTAGTTAAGTAATGTATAAGTATAATCTAGCTTTTAAATCATGGAAACTGTAATCCTGGGGCTTTAAAGCCAGCAGCCACGAATGAGGTCAGCACGGCGAATTGCTGTATATGACAGGCTGTACAGTATGTTGGGTGGATCGACGACGGGTCTGGTTGGCGAGATGGCCAGTCCAATGCTTTAGATATGTGCAAGGTGTTCATAACCTAGGACCATTTTAGTATTCAAAGTAGCAAACAGAGCCATGGATACCATTTTATCTAGGTGATTATACCCCAGGGTCATTCTAATAATCAAACCAGAAAGTCATCAAACTTTGACTTTCTAGTCATGTCAACTGTGTCTCTTTAAGTGTTAGTGTAATCATTGTGGCTGCGGTATTTTAGACTATCTTGGTTGCAGTCAGTCCTCAAAGCATGGCTGCTGTTGAGGGTTTCTGAGTGGCATCATTTGTGTAGTGAGATCTATACCGGGATAGTTCACTGTTGAGTTGAGGTGAAGCAGAAGACATCCGGTAAGTCTGAATCTTCAGATGTATGTGTGGCCAGATAGCGAAAAAAGGACTTAAACTCTATGGTACTGCTTACAGCAAACGATCTGCCCTGTCCCTTGGTAGCTCTTCATTGAGCTTAAAGGTTTAAAGTCACAGAAGTGAGTGTTTCCCTTCATTTGTGAGTTTTTTGTGTAACTTGTGACAGTTTGGCTTCCTCAAACAAAATCAAGTATTATTTTCTGATAGTATTATCTCTTTTACTTCCTCTTATAGCATACTGTTTTATATTAAGTGGCTCTCAAAAGAGTTGTGTCAGCTTTGTTGGAAATTCCCTTCCAGAGATATAGTCTTCACATTTTTTTCTGGCAAATGTTGAAGTAACTTTTTAATGAACGCTCTCATTTTATCTAGGCTATGTCATGGGAATAATTAATTAAAATAGAGTAATGTATTCTCATGTTATGGTATATTGTGTTACTGTGTAATAACTGCCCTTCTCTAAGCTCACTCCACCTTCGCCTTAAAATAAGCTACCTATGTTCAGAAAGTACCTAGGTAGTATGCTTGAGAAATAATCAGATGGTAGTGTAGTCATAGATTTAAATGCATCATTATCATTAAGTTTCATTATGTTGAAGTTTAAACAATAGACTTGTGCATTCTGATTAGAATTTACAGAATTTTGGTAAATTCGGGATTCGTACAATTCGGGATTCGTCTGTACCTTATGATGCATGATACCGGACGGGAAGGTACAGACAGGCTAAGAGAACACAAACAAGGCTGGATATCTATGAAACAGTCTATATTGGATGGTGTGGATGAGTATTACAAACAGGACTGGTTTACACAGCAGAACAAGGCACAAACAGGATACATGCTGTAGGTAACACATGGGTTGGAAAGTCTCTTGACAGGGAGCTGTGGCTGGATGGCACCTTGCACTCGGATAGAGGACAGGCAGCTTGAAGTCGGATAGGGGATAGGCACCTTGGACTCGCATAGGGGACAAGCACCTCAGACTCAGGTAGCTGGACTGGCAAGGGAAGCGCTCAAGCAGGGCACATGGCAGGAAGCCCTCAGGTAGGGCACACGGCAGGAAGCCCTCAAGCAATAAGACATGAAACCAAATGCACGGGGAATTAAATTTTTTGGCCCCTTTACACGTGTCTATTGCACAATATATACCGTATTTGCTTGATTATAAGACTAGTTTTTTTCCAGAGCAAATGCTCAACTAGGTCTGACTATGAGACTAAGATCCAGATCCCCCGCAGCGATGCAGGGTACCTGGATCCTCCTGCCCCCCCCCACACACACTTACTGTTACTTCTGAGTCCCCGGTGCTTAGTCTGGGCAGCGTGTAGAGACCTTCCCCGGCTGTCAGAGATCAGAGTTCCCCGTGATCTCTGACAGCCGGGGAAGGTCTCCGCGATGGACGCAGACAAACCCCCGGCTGCTTACCGCGCCTCCTTCCGGCTGCAGCGGAAGTTGTGTACTCGAATCGTGTAGAGCTCTACATGCTGCCCAGACTACGCACCGGGGACTCAGAAGCTCCGGTAAGTTTGGAGGAGGGAGGGGGAGGGAGTGTTAAATGGGGGCATAAGGCATTTCTGGAGGCAGAGTGCTCTGTGAAATGCCCTTAATGCCACTGTGCCTCCAGAAATGCCTTTTAACCCTCTATACGCCACTCTGCCTCATGAAATGCCTTATACCTCTGTTGTTCACAGATGTTCACATCTCCCTCTGTAATACTATACGGTAGATGTAAATAATGTCCTCATTTGAGTTTATTGTAAGCAGTTGACAACTTACCATACTGTCCCTGGAACAATTAAAGAGCACAGGGAAATTATGCCATATCCCAGCGCCCTGTAGTGAAGGTGACCTGGTGGACACTGCTGGGTGTTCCACAGAAATGAAAGGAGCCTCCAGAGTTACCAGAAACCTTCTTTCTCCATATTCTCACAAACAAAATAGGCTGTGGCTTGACAAAATAGCTTTTCCTAGTGTCTAGGTAAACCATGTCTCCTCTCTCATGCTTTTGTTAAAATGTGGTCCTGGAGAATTGTCATACTACCAGCAAAAAAGCTCTGATATCATTTACTTTTTATTTTTTAAAAATATATATATTGAAGTATATAAATCTATGTTTATGCTATGTTTTTAAATATACAATAGATTCATTTAAAAGAAATTATATATGTATATATTCCCTCTAGCTACCGCATGGCTTATTTCTGATGATGCTGCACTTTCACAATCCTAATAGCAGGTCTCCTTTTACACACTGCTCATTGACTATGATAAGACAAACCCACACATGGCCAACCTTAAGAATAAGGGGAGAGGACGTCACCAGAAGCTCCATCATTTTGGCGCATGTTCACACAAAGTTATCTTACGGCAAAAATGACGGGAGGAGAGGATGTCACGGGAAGGTCCGCCCTTTTGGCGAACGTTAATATTGGTAATATATGTACCATTTTTGAAGAAAACATGAGTGAGCAGGCAAAACACATTTATTTTATTTCTTATGGGATTCATATTCAACTGTACGTTACAACAGAATGGCACAATCGTAAAACATGGCAACATGGAAAAAAAAGAAAGTCTGCATACCATAAGTACTTAATATTTAGCATCGATGACAGCGTGCAGTCTTCTGTAATAATTGTCTATGAGACACCAAATTCTTGCAGGGGGTATAGCTGCCCATTCGCTATGGCAAATTATTGCATGACCTGGAATATTATAAATGTGGAAATTTAATTAAAACATAACACATTTTGGCAATTATATTATTTTGCAAAACTTTTCCATGTGTCTATCACCTCATCACTCTTGTGAATCCAATGTGACAATTCCTGGCACTCTTAGCTATTGGCTCACAACTGTTTTGTCCTCATGAAATGCTTTTCCAGGGAAATTCTGCTTTAAACTGCTCCATTATATTATTCACATATCTTTATGCAATTCATTTATCCCCCTCTTCCCAAGTGGCTTTAATAGATTTGCTAAATATTTATTGTCTGAATGAGAAGCTCCACAGAGGTTCAATACTGCTTGCATGTGTACTAAACCAACTTGAAATTTTGTGAGAGAAGCTAGATTTTCATATCATGTGACCGCAATTGCAACTTTACAATATATATATATATATATAATATATATATATATATTTTTTTTTTTTGCTTTTTAAAATTAAACTTAGATTATCTAATACAACATGTCATTGGAAAACAGAAGAAAAACAGAAGAAAAAGTAAATTGACCCTTTGGAATTGGTTTTCTGCTTTAATTGTTCATAAAATGTGATCTGATCAAGTGAAGATGTGTTTAAGCTAATAACACACAAAAAAAATGATAATATTTTGTGACTTTATTGAACATACCTATTAAACATTCACAAAGAATACTCTTGCCTGGGGTGGCATAGGACTAGCGCCAGAGAACGCATCCAGAAATCAAAACGTTTGCAATCTGAAATTTAGATTTTATTGTGCCATCTTCGTAGGACAAACCGTCATAAACGTTCTCCTAGGCATATCTTCCTCTGCAGATAAAGACAACTAAAGGCTTCCACTTTGTTGACATGGGGGAACGTGTATAATAGATGCTGATAAATAGTTTCATGGTTTACATTGAAAATGATATCCTACTGCTTATTACAGATGAACCCTATAGATCAGGGCGGTGCCGTTCATTCAGTAGAGGTCAAAGTTGTTAGTAAACCAAAAGACTGATTAACATTTGATACGCTCTCAAGTTAGTTTTGTGATTTGAGTTCATGAAAGTTGGAGGATGAGCCATAAGACATTTTTCCCTTAGGATTTGTTTAACACTGTATCCCACTGCAACATATACATCATTAACCATCAAACCAAAAACATACAGGATAAAGGCAAGGGGCAGGAGCTAGAGCAGCCCCTGTACACAAGTAGGGTAAGGAGTGCATCACTTGCTACCCAGTTAATAGAGGGTCTATGTTTTTAATTATTTTGCCTTAAATTTAAGTGGGTCAATTTTCACAGTTTCCTCTTATTGGGGAGCCAAGGTGAAATGTGTTTGTGGTAGTACTTTATGCAATAATTTCCCCGACCTGAGATGTATAGACCTCGTATGGCAATTTTCACTTGGATTTACAGGAACAGATGCTATACTACTATTGCATCAAGTACTATGTATTGAATCCTAATGTTGGCTAACTACACAAATCTGCATTAAGTGTAGAAAATGGTGTTATGTACTGTAAACAAAGGACAAATGGTTCTATAAAATTGCTCTATAAAATTAGCAGCATGTGGATAAGCAAGCGAGGACATGCAGGTTGGCTTGCATGTCCTTGACTGCCACTTGGAAATTCTAGTATGCTGAAAAAGAAATGTAAATATTCTAACGTAAATAGATAAGTAAATAATGTAAAAACGGAGCCTCCGGAGCCTGTATTAACCAAACAGGAGTCTGATAATTGCACCCTACCCTTAGCCTGAAAGTAAAAGGATGATTAAGGCAGGCTTTATAGCCTCTCAAATGTGTATTTTTTCATAATTAATTTGATTATTTTTTTTAATATGAGTTACTTGCAAGTAATGTGCAATTTTAAATCTTGTGAGCTGCAAGTGAGGACATGCAGGCCGGCTTGCATGTCTTTGACTGCAATTTAGACAATCTAGTTTCCTGAAACCAAAATGTAAATATTCTAAAATAAATCAATAGACAGATAGATAGATAGATAGATAGATAGATAGATGTAAAAATAAAGCCTGTATTATCCAAACATGAGGCTGATAATTGCACCCTACTCTTAGCATGAAGGCAATTGAGAATGAAGGTAGGCTTTATGCCCTCTTAAATGTGTCTTTGTTGATACAAAATGTACTTAATTAATATTCCTATGTGTTTTCCATTATACACAGCAAATATTTAAGACTAAATAATCTATCTAGCACATATTACATTTCTATCCAGACATTTGTAATGTATATATGATGATAATGTGTAGGGTTTAAATATGTATTTGCAGATGTTTGCTTCTATGAGTTTCAGCTCTAACAAGAAGAAGTTCACACAAAATGTATCTTAATTGAACCTAATTTTTCAATTACTGTGGTCTTAATTTTCTGTCATATAGTTTGGCAAGCTGTGGTTTTTAATCAAGAAAAAAAAATTGTTGTAAGGTATTGGGTTTCCATCGCACTATATGGCACACGATATGGGGTACTTTTACATAGTGACAGGTTAAGCAATGTATAGTCATATAGTGTGACAGAATAACCAATATTTAAGCCTTAGATAGGTGTTTTGTGAATGGTGTTTTCTGGGTATGCGCTAAATTATTGCTTTCTTTTACGTATTTTATCCTTATCTACATAAGATTCCTTTCTACAATGCTTTATCCTTAGCATGAAGCAAACATCAACATAACCCACAATGCACTGTGATTTAAGATTGGGAAACCATGTCTAGAGCACTAATCACTAAAATACCATAATTTAGGTGATGATCAGACCGAATACAACTGAACTCTTAAGTGAAGCTAATACTGTGTTGCTCTCCAAGGTCCTGAACGTGTTTGTACGTCATATGTTTTTCAAAACGTTATGTATAAAGCAGCAGTTACTTAAATGCATGTGCCTTTATATTAATATTCATATCAAATGTATATGATGCACCGTATCCTCATGTTGCTACTCAAAAAACATGGCGTGCTTTGAAAAAATAAGTAATACTGTAAGATATCTGTGATGAACCCATAAAGTTCTGGCACTCAGCAGTGGCCTCTTCTTTTGCTTTGCCCCAGAGTTGCTGCGGTGTTGCATCGATAAGTATGATGGTTATTTGCAAATTGTATGAATCTTATCACAGCAATATAGTATATACTTGTATAGTAGGTTTTCTAGTATGTTAATCTATGTTGGAATGTTGATGTACATCTATATACGTTCTTCCTGTATATTGTGTGACGGTGAAATTTAGTAACACTTCTAAATACTAAGTTATGAGTATTTGATGACATTTGCTGCTTGCGCATCAGTTTTGAGGAGTGGCCCTGAGACTGGATGCACTCTGAAAGAAAGGCAAATATATACTTTACTCCTTATCATTTATATTTCGAAGTACAATCAGTCTCTGAAACCTATTTTTTGTATTATACCCCTAATTCTATAGAGACCATCAGTTTTGGTAAACAGCTCTGAACTGATTTTATTTTGCATGATTTTTCCCCTTTAAAAAAACTTTTAAAAAATAAAAATCAGATCCCATGAACTCCAGAACATTTTGAAGAATTGCCCCAAAATATTGAGATGCAGAAAAATAAAAAAAAGTATTAGACTAAATTTGCTATTGATGAAAGCATGGGAATTGTTGCTCAACTTCAGTGCCCTCGACTGTAACGAAATGTAAAGTTGCTTTCACAGCTTGTCATAGTGAATATACCAGCTGTTTAGTGAGTATTAGTATGAATTAGTATTATGTCTGAATAAATAAATACAGAAATGCATATTCAAATATTAAATAATATATCTAATTACATAGGAGCATAAATTTACACATATCCCCAATTTTTGGAAACCTATCTTTCAGCCACAATAAATAGTCATCTCACATGACATAAACATCATTATAAGACTTATGAAGTATAATAGTGCAAAACTAACAAAGACAAATATACTCTAAATAATTAACAGTGGAATAATCGATATATACGGTACATTTTCTGCTATTTGTACAAATGGTGTTGTCATTCATACACACTATGTATGCACAGTATTGTGAAAGAAGGACTGCTTGGATAACGCCAGCCTCCTCATCATTAAAAGCGTTTCTTAGACCTATGTGCTTTTTGTTATCGCCCACAAAGTTTTTTTAATTATTGTGTTTTTTGTCATCAAAAGGTAACTGCCTAAACATGAAGATGTTCTTTGTTCTGGTTGTTGTGGTTAACTGCCTGCAAACATCCATGACCCAGACAACAGGTAATCTGAATTTGGTAATGAGCGGCTTCATATAATTGTTCTGATTACAATATTTCCTTTTTTCACGTTTCCTTACCTTAGTAAAAAAAATCAAAATGTAATCAGAACTAATAGTTAGGGATTTTCAGAAGGTGAGTAGAAGGAAAAAGAAGTTAGTGGTGAAGAGCATCTACATAAATTTGGATAGTTGTTACTAAGTAATGATGATCTTATGTTAGCGTCTGGTAAAAATAGGTTCAACAATGATTCTATGTACCCAATAAGCTGGCTGGTACTTATTAGAAAGAGAGCCATACCTATACCTTAGTTAAAAAAAATCCCTATTTGCTGGGTCGTTAGATGCTACCTTTCATTGGGCCAACACGAGACCTCTAAGGTCCCAAAAGTTTATGTGACTTAAAAAAAATTTCCATATTGGTTTAAAAAAGATAAGACTTTTGGCTAAATACTCTGGCTAATTAGGGTTATACATACATTTTTTCCTTGTTAAATCCTTATTGACTTACTGAGTTATATGAAATTTCAAAAACAAAGATAAAGGAATCACCAACACTGGTAATTTGTTCTTCTTCTTCGTTTTAAGAACCATCCCATCATCCCACAAACACATCATTCCATCAACCATTCTAGTTATAGGGTCTAAATACAGCCATGGGAGATGGGGAGAAATGATTCAATGTCTCTAAATAAACCTGCATTTATGATTTCAGAGTTTTGTGGATATCATACATGCCATGGATGTATTTATTTCTAGATTTTTCAGTAATGTTTAATTATTATTACCTGTGTTTATAGTTGGCGTGTCGAACCTCACTTCATATGAGTAGAACATTGTGTTTTTTAACACTGCCTAAGAATGTACAGTTATAATAGATATCTAGTATTTTGAGTAAATTCCTATTTTGCTTTCTTTCCCTACAGCAGACATCGAGTACGGAGATGTTGTATTTCTGGTTGACAGCTCCAGCAGCATGGGAAATAAAATCTTCAACCAGGCAAAAGCCTTCCTTACCAAAACAATTACTCAGTTGCCAGTAGGGTTGGACAAATTTCGTATTGGCTTGGCACAGTACAGTGATGACATGCATGTTGAATTTTTGCTAAACACATATAAGACAAAAAACCCAATTTTGAATTATCTCAAGAAAAAATTCAATTTTAAAGGTGGTAAATCTTCACAGACAGGTAACGCTATCTCAAAGGTACATGAGACATTTTTTAAAGGACTTAATGGCAGAGACAAATCTCAATTTCCACCTGTTCTTGTTGTGATTCTGTCTGGATCTTCACTGGACGAAATACAGGTGCCAGCCGCTTCTTTACGAGACAGTGGCGTCCGCGTCATTTCAGTGGGCCTACCTGGGACTCCTGTAAGCCAGCTGCATACCATTGCTTCAGATCGTAGTTTTGCGTTTCAGATGGAAAGTGTTCAGAAAATGATTGAATTTTCTGATGAAATGGCAAACAAAATTCATGATGCAGTAAAACCGGCATATTCCATACAAGCAGGTAACAAAGATGTAGTTCTAGCTTATATGTGATAAATTATACTTCACTCATCTGCCACTTATTTTTTTAATAAAATCTGTAATTGTCATTATTACAAAGTTCATGAGATGCTATAATAGCTAGTATTGAGATATCCTCATGAATTGAGTCAGCAGTCTTAAAGAAACACTGGAGAAGCTATAGAAAACATTTCATTAATATACTTATTAGGAAGTGATTTTTTTTTGGAGGATTATTACAATATTTCCCCGGCATGCTTTGTGTGCAGAGTATACAAACTTATAGCCGTGCTACACTTGAACTGTAAAATTACTAATCCGTTGAAATTCTTTGGGTTGACTTTCTTAATAAAAGCTTGTGTTTGCCAAGGTATTATATTGAGCCGATTCTTTATCATGAAATTGTCTCCCTGTGTATAGAAGACACAACACTTCATACAGCATTTCCTGCACTTGGGAGCACAACTGATTTTCCTGACCTTACCAACAAAATGGATACAAATTCTACAGACGTCAAACAAAAGTACCGTAAGTTAGAGGGGACTGTCAACATTTCATCACAATGAAGGGGTTTTCGTTTGTGTTTAGAGGTTCTAATAACGGGCATCATCTATTCCAACTCCACCTGGCGCTGATGGACTGATGGATTATTAATGACTTCTTCACAGATCCACCTACTCTTGTGAAGCAACTAGCTGTTCTTGATGCATCTTGAATCAACGCATTATGCCCACAATGGGAAATTTAAAAAAGAACTGCTACTGAATATTGTTTTTTTTTCTTCTCTCTCTCTCTCTCTCTCTCTCTCTGTCTATCTCTCTCTAGATATATATATATATATATAACTAAATATGTGCTTTTTTTCTTGTTAGATTGCAAACGAGGTATGGCAGCAGATATAGCCTTCCTGGTCGACACATCTCGTCATACGCCGGCAGAGAGTGAGAATGTGAAAAAATTCCTAAATGAAATCATATCTGGCTTAGAAATAACCAGCTACTGTGTCCACGTCGGAATGGCAACATACAGCAGCAAAGCAAACCTAATAGCATCCTTCGCCGCAGGAACAAATAAAACGTTAGCATTAAAGTTTGCAAATGACATTTCTCCTATTGATGAAGACACTGTAAATACCGGCGCTGCCATAGATTTCACAAGAGAATTCATTTTTGACGAGGAAGGTGCTAGTAGAAATCTCCAGGGAATCGAGCAGATTGCAATCTTGGTGACTCATAGTTCATCTTCTGACAGTGTTTCTGAGGCCGCTCATCTCCTTCGGAACAATAATGTAAGAGTATTCGCTGTGGGCATAGCAAAATCCAACAAGACCCAACTGAGTCAGATTGCCTCTTATCCTACTGATCGCTACCTTGTTGATGTAAAGACATTCGGTGACTTACCTTCTCAAGCTGAAACGTTACTAAAGAAAATTCAGAATGTAATTGAAGAAGACATAATAACTTCTGCAAGAAAAACTGACCTGCTTAAAGACGGTAATAATGCAATTATATCTAACGAGCACAGTATCTGAAAGGTTACAACTAGACCAGGATAGATCTTGTAAACTTTGATGGACATAAAGTCCATGTTTATATGACATGTCTTACATTCTTGCACAATTTGTCCTGCTAGAGGTAATTTTTTTTGTACTTAAATCACAAAATGTTATAACTTTTATTAAATTTACAGTCTACAGTACAGGCCATTATGAGATTAATATTAATTATTGATTTAAATAATGGTATCATATCCATTAGTACTGTAGAATAGAATATGTTGGTGTTCTATTAAGTTAACCAGTTTTTTAATGAATGGTGTCTGGCGTCCTGTGCAGTAATAAACAGAAGACATTTTTGCTTCTGTGTCTGGCAAATTCATTATCAATATTTTTATAACCCCAGAGAATTCTACAAAGTGTTGGTTTATTTATAGGTAAGCAGTGGTTATAGTAGTGATTTTTTGTGGTTATCTTATTGAAGAAATAAGTGTGGCCTAAATACGGGCAAATACAGTATATATATATATATATATATATATATATATATATATATATAATCTAATCTAAAATGTATTTTATGTGTATGTGATGGTGCGTATGCGCCTGTGTCTATAATCTCATCTGCGGTCACCCTAGCGGCAATTTGGCAAATTCCCCCATAGATTCTTTCTGGGCTTCCTTTAAAAGCGGGTGCTGGGATATGACATCATATACCAATTCCCAGAAGTAAGGATAGCGGAGCAGAGGGCATAGTAGGCGTCACTTCCCTGGGTATGGGCTATGAAGGTAAATACATCAATGCATGAGGTCCATGTACAATATTTTCTGGTTGTTTCTTGCAGATTATGATCAACTTGTAACGAATCTAATGTTTGAAACATAAAAGCTATAATTTACAATGCTTATGTTTCCCCAGGATGTTTGGCCACAGAACTAGCTGATTTGTACTTGCTTATTGATGGTTCAGAAAACATTCATCCCGATGACTTCAGAAGCATGAAGATGTTTTTGATGGAGCTGGTAGAAATGTTTAATTTAGGACCTCACAAGGTTCGAGTTGCTGCTGTCCAGTATTCAAATGTAACCCAACTGGAATTTGGCATTTGGACTGAATATAGCAAAACTGACTTAAAATCAGCTCTAATAAACATTAGGCAGCTGAAAGGAGAAGCCTTCACAGGAGCAGCAATAAATTACACCCGTGAAATAATAATGGACCCAAAGAATGCTAGAGAGGTAAATGTGTCAAAGTACTTGATTGTTCTTACAGGTGCAGCATCACAAGATAGCGTCAAGGAAGCTGCTCAGATTGTGCACGATGACAATATTAATGTGTATGCAATTGGAGTGAAAGACGCTAGTGAAACTCAACTATTCGAGATTGCACACAACAATAGAATGGTTCACTTTGTACAAGACTACGATTCCTTGAAGGACATCAAGAACCAGATTGCACGTCAAATCTGTTCAAAGGAAGGTAAGATTCTCTGTTATTTCTATGAACTTTATGAAGAAAACGGTTGTAGTAAATATATAGCAATTCTTCCACCGCCTTTAGTTTTAACAGGATAAGATTGTGGAAGAAAGAAGAGTTTTTCATGATCACATAAATTTGTTTTCATTGGCTAAATATGTTATGCTGGTAAATAGCTGTAAGAATCATCTTATATTGTTAGTTCTTTCAATGAGTGAAGAAACAATTCAAGGAATAATGGTATTGTAAATATACATGACTAGAATCCAGCTTTATAGACTAGTCTGAGGCAGCACCCTTTCAGTCTCCAGCTGTGGGCATTTTGCTTGCATGATACATTTACTGTTCAACTTGCAGTAGTTTAAATCAAAAAAGGTCCTTTTGCAGCACTGTTTCTCAGTGTTCAGTACGAACTAAGCTCATACCCCAGGAGTTGCTGTTGCATGGTGGAAGAGACATCATTTAGACACATTGAGAAGAAAGCCTTAGTTGCCCTTCATGGTACCGAATCTGACAGGTGTTCCTTTTTTGATGATACCTGGGAACATCCTAGGGTAGAGTTATCAGAGTACTCCCTCTTCAGAAATTGTGGCTTTAAGAAGGGAAGAAGCTAGCCACACAGCATGAGAGTGGGACAGTTTCCAGGTATGATGGTGATATTGTCTTCCTAGGTTGCCAATTTGAGTGATAGCTGTAACTATACTACAAGGGAGGAAGAGAAAAGCAAAATCAGTACTGGTGGAGAAAAGGATAGTGGAAGAAAAATGAAACTGAGTCATTTCAGTAGTAGTTGTTGCTTTACATTCTTTATACGGTATATACATGAATGCCTTTATTGGTTGTATTTTGTTTTATTTTGCTTCTACTGATGTACTACATAAATCTGCATCATGTAACAAGTCTTTTTTCCATTTCTGCAAAGCTTGCAGTGAACTTCAGGCTGATGTCATGTTCCTTGTGGACAGTTCCGGGAGTATAGGAGATGCCAACTATATAAAAATGAAGACTTTTATGAAAAGCCTGGTAAATAAAACTGAGGTTGGGCCTAACAAAGTACGATTTGGAGTAGTTCAGTATAGTGAAAAACCCAATGAAGAGTTTCAGTTGGACAAACACCTGACCACAGCTGAAATTTTGGATGCTATAGACAGCATGTCATATATTGGCGACACCACATATACTGGAGAAGCGTTGAAATATTTGCCTCCATATTATACAGCGGCTAAAGGAGCAAGGTCTAACGTAAAACAATTCCTCATATTAATTACGGATGGAGTATCACATGATGAAGTAAAAACACCTGCGGATTCCCTTCGAGACAGTGGAGTGATCATCTTTTCTATAGGTGTTTTCAACGCTAATAAGACACAGCTTTATGAAATAAGTGAAAAGGCTGAGCAAGTATTTTACTTAGAGTCATTTGACACATTGAAGACTATAGAAGAAAAACTATTTTTTGGAATATGCAACCCTCCCGAAGGTTAGTATATTGCATTCTTGAGCCAAGATGAGTAAATAGAAAGCTTTAGTAAATTCACTCTGGAAAAAGACAAATTGAAATTTTTGGCACAACTTTTCAACCGTATTTCTGGTAGTGGGGGGGTCGCTACCGCAGGTGCACTAATACATGATACCCCTTCACTATAAATATACCATATACATTATATATCAAATGAAAGAAGAAAGACAGAATGCCGAGTGATCCAAGATCAACATTATTGTTATTATGCCCTTTTATTTATTAAGTGCCAATACATTTTACAGCACTGTACAATTTAAATGGGACAGTTAACACACACATAATAAATATACATTAATAAAGACACATCAGGAGCTGCCTGTGAGATTGCTATCTAGTATTATGGTACTTTTATAAAGAGGGTAGTAGAAACATTATTAAACTCTCATCTACAGACAAAATCTCACTTAATTTGAGTGGAAGGGTTTTCCATCACCTTTACCCACCATAACTTATGTAATGGTACTTTTATTCTTAATTCCGCTCCCACCCGCTCCTGCTGAACTTCTAACCATTACCTCCCGCTCACGCAATGTGTGTCCCACTCTCCCGTCCGCTCCCACAACATATGTATCCAATCCCGCCCACTCCAGTAAACATTCTGTCACAGCTTTTAGGGATAGTGAAACATTTAATTCCCTCATTCACAGATACTCATTCATTCCCTCATTCACAGATACTAATCATTCACAGATACTCATTCATTCCCTCAATCACACATACTCATTCATACAAACTCCCACACCCCCTTACCTGAACTGAAGATTTCCCATGCACTTCCGCAAGGCTGCCTTTGCAGCCTTTGAACCTGATGTATTGTTTTATCTATATAGTAAACTATTGTTTCACATATTTAAATAAGAACCGACCACCTCAACCCAGTTGAGGTTTACCTAATTAACCATTAGACCCCTTAACAATGTTTCTGACTGAAATAATTTCTTTTGTGTTATTCCAGATTGCAAGAAAATACAAATGGCTGATATTGTCTTTGTGATCGATTCCTCTGGAAGCATAAACTTTAACCAGTATCAGCTAATGAAAGATTTTGTCATATCCATCGTAAATAAATCAGACATTGGTCCAAATAATGTTCAGTTTGGAGCCCTTAAATACTCAGATGATCCAACCAAGTTGTTCTTCCTGAACACATATAGCAGCAAACTGGATATTATCAATGCAATTCAAAGTGATATTTCAAAGGGAGGCAACACGTACACAGCAAAGGCACTAAACTTTTCTGAGATGTTTTTTACAGAGAAACATGGGAGTCGGAGGCCGAAAGTCCCTCAGTTCCTGATAGTAATCACTGATGGTGAATCCCATGATCGCGCTAGTCTGAAAGAAGTATCAACATCGCTACAAAACCTAGACATAACCATATTTGCAATTGGGATTGATCAGGCAAATACTGAGGAGTTGGAAATAATGGCAGGGACAAAGGGCAAATCATTCCTTGTCGATTCCTTTAGTGGCTTAAATGACATTTTTCAGAATGTATCAGAGGCCGTGTGCAATAATACAGGTTAGTCTAATTTATTTACATTATTTTCACATTACCAATGTATATAATGGATATAAACATAAAGATGTCGTCTAAAATAAGACACACGTCTTGACTATATAAATATGTATACAGTAGAGCAACTTAATTAGATATAAACAGACAGGTGAATACAGTAAAACATAGAGGGCTATGACTTTTGTATCAATTGTTAAAATATATAGACAGTACATAAATAGTGGATCTCAAAAACATAAGCACACACAATCTGAATTGATATGCTTTTAGAGTGTACATACATACACAAACCTTGTCATAGTGTAACATGTTAGTCTAGCAGGGTACAGCCTAGTGTTAAGGAGACTATGAAAGGGCCTACACTGTATACCCTGCCCAGCGCAGCACCACAAGCTCTGTCAATGGTGAGCAGCGGGGCTGCTGGATAGTGTTTTGTTGTGGCTGGGTTTGCTGGATAGAGTTGGGGAATAGTATTGTGTGCAGTTATGGGGATCAAAAACAGGGAAAGAACTGAGGGTTGACAAGAATGACAAAGGGGAGAGAAGACAGGAAGAAAGAGAAGAAAGATGAAACAGGATGTGATGTCAAATGAAGGATATATAATATAAAGCCACACATGGACTCCTTCAGTTCTTTTTCCTTTTCCTCCATGGTGGATGTGGTAAGAGTCAGCTCCCAGCAGTGAGCTATTAACGGATCTGGAGGCTTAGCATTGGGTGAGATCAAATTGTGTTGAAGGGAATTGTTATATGTATAGAGAGAGTGGGGTTTGGCTATGCGTGTGTATATGAGATAAATGTGTTTGCTGCCTTGTTACCTTATAATAAATACCTTTGAATTTAGACAAACCTTGTGAGATATATTTTTATATTTGGTTTAAAACACCACATTTGGCGACCAGGAATTTCAGACTTCTACAAAGGGTATTTATGAAGAAATAATTAATAGACAGTCAGATATAGCTTTTGGGGGGGGTATATAAAAAAATTCATGCTACTTGCCTTTCTTGTTCTTTGGGTTTACAAAATAGAGTATTACCTTATTGTATAACATTATTGTTTTGTACAATGCTTATGGAATAAAAATAACAGAACTTCAAAACATAATCTTAGATTTCAAAAATAGAACAAAGTTAGAAGGGAGACAAGAAGAAGTCAGGGATAGTCCCAAATTGTATACAGACCTGAGTCAGTGCAAAAAATAAATCAAAGTGGCAAAGAGTTCTTCTTTTCCTCTATTCCACAAATAAATACCATACCACAAGCACCAGTTATTATATCCGAATTATTTAATGCCAGGAAAACACCAACAGGATTTTCTATGCAGACTTGACCCATGACTATGGCAGATAAAGACAATTTTCAGAAATGGTGGGGAAGTATGCCAACTAACAACTTAAATAATTTTACACATTGGTTCATGAGGGGAGCAGAAAGAGCTAAAAAAGGAGGCCTCAACTTAGAGGAATGGACAGAACTTTTAGAATATGCTATGGGCCCTATGGCTAGTAGACCATTGGGGTTTAATCAAAGTGTGTCTGACCAGGCAGGCAGAATTGCTGCAACACATTTCTATCTACTCACTATTGAGAAAGAAATAGCTAATATCTCCATGAGAGCCACAGACGGCCCTAGAGAGGTAGCTCAAAGAATATTTTTCTGGTGGACATTACGTCAACCACAACAACCCCTGGTCTTGGGGTCACCAGAACACATAGCTAAAGTAATGGAAGCCCTTCCCAGGGAGTGTCAATAATTTGTCAGGCTTTTTGACCCAACGCCAACAGACTTAGAAATGGTACTAATAAGAGCAGATAAGTGGTGGATCAAGCATCCTTTCACAGAGCAACCCTGTTTCTTCTGTGAAAAAAAGTCTGGTAGAGATATAGATGGTAATTGGAGAAACAGGAGGTGGGATGGATCTCAGAACAAGAGGGATAATGAGAATTGGAGACAAAAACAAGATTTTGATAAAAGATTGGGAGATTCGCAGAGGGACCAGAGGAACAGAGATGGTAGCAAGTGGAGGACTAATCAAGAGGGGGAGAGAAGTGGGAACATACGATATTGGGAGCTCAGAAGACAAAAGGATAGGGTAGAAGAAGAAAATGACATACTTAAAAAAGGATAGCTGAGTCAGAGAGGAAGTTGAAGGAATGTGATGGCAAGATGTAATATAGTGTAATCAAAGAAGAACAGAATAAGAGTCACAATGACTAGTTCCAGCCCCTGCACCACAGTATCTCATTCATGCAGCTCATTTAACCATGGATGAGACAGGTCGGCATACCATTTATACAGTCATTGCAGGGGTAGGAAAAAATATGTTGGTAGATACTGGAGCAGCCATTGCAATGACCAACAGATTGTTCGGTACGTATTGTGGGAGTCACTGGAAGTCCACAGGAGGTCAGAGCGGGCCCAATTGAGGTGAAAGTTGGGGGGAAAACATTACAAGTAGAAGCAATAGTGGGTTGGCCAGAAGAAATATTGGGAATCGAAGCATTAAAAATAGGGAAATTTTATTGTAGACCTTGCCAATTTATGTTTGTGGAAGACAGAAAAAGTCGATCAGGTAAATACAGAACAGACAGAAGGGGCTGTGTGCCCAATGGCATATATTGTCTCTCCAATAAAAAGTCTTGGGAAAAACAATTTGAAGCTAGAACAACAACCAGAATGGCTGCAGAAGCTAGTCCAAGACATACCAGTTTGGGCTGCAGATAAATTAGATTGTGGAAGGATGAAAGCGATGGTCTTGTTGGAAGGAGATGACCCACAATGGCAAAGGCAATATCCAGTCCCAAGGGAATCAGTGGCACCAATCACTGCGATGGTAGAAATGCTGGAAAGACGTGGAATTATTAAGTCTGGAAATGGGTATGCATGCAATTCACCTTGTTGGCCTGTGAGAAAAGCTGTATTATAAGGGAATGAAGATGGAAAAGCAGCCTCATCATGGAGACTTACCATTGATTGTAAGCTGTGAACAAACTTGCAAAAAGAATGGCTCCAGCCGTTTCTGTTTATTGTGAAATTATGTCCAAAATTTCTCCAAAAATGAAAGTGTTTAGTGTAATAGATGTGGCAATGTATTTTGGTCTATTCGCCGTGCAGAAGAACGCCACTATCGGGCTGCATTCACCTGGGAGGGACGACAGTATGGTCAACTTGAAAGGATGAATGGCACAATAAAAAGAGAGTTGAAAAAGTTGGTGGCAGAGCATGGGCAAGCCTGGGACATATACATACCTTTAGTATGCGCCCGTCTTAGATCAAGACCCTGTAGATCTACAGGATTTGCACCATATGAAATTTTAATGGGCAGACCAATGCCCTCCTGGGAAAACTGGATGACAATACCTCCACCTGTAGCATTACAAACAGCAGCAATCACAGATCAATGGGTCAAGGAATTAGCTTCACACTTGGAAATTGTTCATAAGTCTGTGGCTCTGGAAGATGAAAACCAATATCAACAGCGAAAGAGATGGTATGATGCAGCAGGGGATCTGACATCATATGAAGCAGGGGACCGGGTCATGGTGCAGAATCATGATGAGCGCCTTCCTTGGGGAAGAGCGAAATGGAAGGGACCATACATCGTAGTAGATAAATTGGGAAGTTCTGTATACTTGATCGATCACACAGAAAAAGGAGAAGTCTGGCTGCATGCATCACAGCTTAAAAGATTTAGGAAGGACAAAATGTGGAATAGGGGTTCAATACAAGTTGAATACATAAACCTCTAAAACAAAAGGAATAAGTTGTAGGGTTCTTTTTCTTTGTTTTTTTCTCCAATTTTTATTTTATGTTATTCAATTTTTTGTTTTATACATTTTTGGGGGTTTGGGTGTTTTTGTTTCTGGTTTTGTTGTTCTTTCTCTCAAGTTGTTCCTGCAGGGCAAAGCAAAACTGTATAAGGATGAAGATGTGCTTCAACAGAACATTGTGGTGGATCCTTGTTACAGGATGGATAAGTATAACCTGTATCACAGTAGGGATGGGTGGACCGGCAATGAGGCCAGAAGATGCTGCAAATAAGGGAGATTCTAAATTTCAATGATCTTTCTATTCCTAAAAGGTGTACAAGATACCATCACAGAGTGGACTGGAGTAGGGAGGCGGACAAAACGGGATACACTTGCAGCCCTTTTGGGAGGAGTCGGAACTGGATTGGGTGTATGGAATTCAACAGATCATTGGACTTAACAGTAGGATAAACTCCCTAACTGATGGCATGGGACATGCCATGAAAATAGGTGGGGTAGCTGACTCCCTTATAGTGAGAAGACTGACAGACAATGTAGATGACATACAAGTCGGAAAGACAACTCAATGCAACAAGGATTATTATGTCATTGAAAAGAAAAGGAGTGGACATCACTGAGGAGAACCTTAAATACACCTATATTGAAGGCCCCGGTCAATGGATGCCAAATGGATTACAATGTGGGACAATAGGACTAATGTTGGCAATTCCACGTTGGGAGGGGCAAGCAGAACAGCTGAACTTTATACATAGCATTGGCACTATAAGTGGAATCTATAAGCAACACTTCCCATCCAAAAGACTGGCAACCATTTCAGGATTGGAGCTGGATGAAAGTTGTTGCAGGAAATCTCAACATCGATGGCTGTGCAATTGTGTTTGGGAAAAAGGAGTTAATGAGGATGGCTGGGTGCAGTTAATAAAAGCAAACCTAGTACGGGAGGTGACCACAGAACTCATAGATTTTACTGCAAATACAGACTGGACAAATTGAAATGACTAAAAAAGATGTTGAGCATCCCTGGTGGGGAATCCTTACAAATGTAGAGACATATCCAGTTATAAAACTCTGTCACTAGTACTCATGTTCATTCAAGTATTAACAACAGTTCTAATACTATACTTTTGTGTGGCAATGAAACAGATGAGGAAGAAACTTACAAAGGGGATATATAACAATGGGTTTTAATTTTTTTTATTCTCTCTCTTCCAAACATATACATCCTTCAATAAAGTTTTACACTGCAAACGCTTTATTCACACACAATCACTCACCTAAACTCTATTAATATGTGAACTGACAGCCATAAGAAAGTACAGGAGAACTTATGTCACTGAGGGAACTATTCCAGAAGGAACGGTGGGTTGAATTTTTCCTGTATATCAGGTTTTCGCTCCCACTGGGTTTTCCTGTACTAGAGGGATAACTATAAAATGGAGCAACATACAGGAAGAAAAGTGGGGGAATGTGATAACTTGTCTTGTCCCTATAAACAAAGGGAATAGGTTAAGGTGGGCATTCTTAGAATCCTTCCCTCCCACAGTTCACTAAAGGAAGTGATGAAACAGGATGTGATGTCAAATGAAGGATATATAATATAATGCCACACATGGACTCCTTCAGTTCTTTTTCCTTTTCCTCCATGGTGGATGTGGTAAGAGTCAGCTCCCAGCAGTGAGCTATTATCGGATCTGGAGGCTTAGCATTGGGTGAGATCAAATTGTGTTGAAGGGAATTGTTATATGTATAGAGAGAGATAAAAGGGGGTTGTTGTCCTGTGGGGTTTGGCTATGCGTGTGTATAAGATAAATGTATTTGCTGTGTTGTTACCTTATAATAAATACCTTTGAATGTAGACGAACCTTGTGAGATATATTTTTATATTTGGGTTAAAACACCACAGAGGGAGGAAGAGAAAAGGAGAGAAGAATATAAGCAAGTTGTAGGTATAGCTTGGAGGTATGTAGAGAGGATAGAAACAGGTAAACACTCAAAGGAGGGAAGTTTGTTTCAATTATGGAGAACAAGAGGTCCTAAGCTAAAACTAGAGGGTATGAAATTAGATGTAATGTAAGAAAGTTTTATTTTACTGAGCGGTAGATAAATTGAACAAGCTCACAGCAGGCAACGGCTAAAAAAGTGTATGAATTTAAGCATGCATGGGATAGGCATAAAGCTTTCCTAAATCTAATCCGAGATCAAGGACTGATTAAGGTCTGAAAAATAGATGAGCCAAATGGTCCTTACCTACTGGCAGATTTTATATTTCTGAGTAAGAAAGTGGCAGCACAAAAGAAGAAGATGGGAACATTAGAAAAACACATGTAAGAAAGAGGAATAGGGAAGGAAGGAAAAACAGAGGGAGAAAAAATGGAAAGAGAAGATTCTTACATGGGTTCTTTCATTTGCTTATGCCTATAGCAAAGATAACCATAAACAAAGGAGAACACCAGTTCCCTATATGTTAGTGATCACCTTGCCTTTCTACCTAAAGGTCAACTGGTTATAATTGCCTCAGATTTAGGTTTTCTGCTCTGATCAACATGTCAAACTACAGCAAAAGAAAACCCTACAACTATACACAAGGATTCATAGATTTATTTTAATATTGTATTCTATATCTTTTCAGAATGTACAATTGAAGAAGCAGACTTAGTTTTCCTAATCGATGGCTCCACCAGTATTTCTCCTGAAGATTTTGAGAAAATGAAAAAATTCATGATATCTGTTGTTTATGATTTTGATATTGCCCCTGGTAGAGTTCATGTGGGAGTTGCTCAGTACAGTCACCTTTACAATCTACATTTTAATGTTACATCATTTATGAAAAAGGAATTGGTAAAGAATGAAATTGAAAAAATCAACAAAACAGATGGGAACACCTATATTGGAAAAGCATTGAAGGAAACCGAAACTACACTGTTTGGTCCATCATCCAACAGTCGCATTAAGGAGGGCGTTCACCAGCTGTTGATTGTGATAACCGATGGAAAGTCACAAGACGACGTTTCACAGCCTGCACAGGCTCTACGCAGCAAAGGGATTGATATATATGCTTTGGGCATAGGGGATGTGGACAACACACAACTTGTTCAAATTGCTGGATCCCCGCAGACTGTATTTTCTGTTGCCAGCTTTGCTGAGCTTCAATCTATTAAACGGCGAATTGTCCGGAATATATGCACACCAAAAGTTACAGCAAGTAAGTATTATTTATGTTTTTGGTGTCTTTCCACTTAAGCTAATAATTAACGTTTACAATTGGATTTATTTTGAAATTACATTTCTTATATTTGTATACAAACATTCTAACGATTCTACAAGGAGCCTATTGTAGTCCTTCAAATCGCAGTGGTCAAGTGTCTTAACCACCATGCTTGGACAAAAAAATGGTTGGCCACTGGACATTTAGAGCGAACAATAACACAACTTATGGGCCACTGTTCTTACTTGAAAGCCCAGGCCATATTGTTCATTCTATTTCACCCTATCAACTCTATGGTAACCCTTATAAGCACTAACTATTACCAATTTGTATTGCTTTATTGCACATACCTGGTTATACTGTGAGCAATGAATATGTATTTCTAGTGGCAGTAGTAGAAAAAAACTAAGAGGTTGGTTCATGAAAGTGTCCGTTGTGTTGAGTTCAGGCTAGCTTGACTAAGTTGGCCAAAACTGATCAACTCATCTATTCACTTGTACCACAGTACAAGTCAACATGAGTGTCATCTAGCAAGAAAATGCTAGGAAAAAAAAACATGTGGAATAACTTTCCTTGACTTTGCAATTGAGTTCAAAAGGGACTGTGATTCAACAAAATCAACTCTTCTCCTCAAAACTTGACTAATTTCAACAACAACTCAACCTGAATTAATTGAATGGTTTCTGATTGAGTTAGCTTGGTCAGCTACTCAATTGGTTTCTATTTAAGTAATACCAACTTTTGTGAAGTGCATACCGTTTTTGGCGAATGCCAGTGTATATCAGAGTAAGTTGACCAGTCAAAAATAAGGCTTTTGCTATAGTTTTTGTGCCAAATTTTGAATTGCTATACAACTTAGCAGTTTGGATGACATGCAACCAGTCCTGTGCTATTTAGAAGTTCAAATTCTGTAATGTAACATTTCAAAAGAGAGGTGATCGTTATGTAACTCTTTTCTCTTGTTTTATCAGATTGCTCAGTTGATGTTGTTGTGGGCTTTGACATTTCAACACAGTCCACAGGTGCCACATTATTTCATAGTCAAACTCTTCTGGAAAACCGCCTTCACGATATCTTAACACATATTACGTCTTTGCCAAGTGCAAGTTGCACTCACGGAGAAAAACCTCAAATCAGCTTGGCATTCCATGTGCAAAATGCAAAAGAGTATATCTCACCGAATTTTCACATCTACAGGCCCGACTTAGTCAATCACTTAAAGGAAATTGAAATCAGTGCCCCTTCAAATCTTGACTCTAATGTTGTCATGTCCATGTGGAGCACTTTCCAAAATGCAAACAGAGCAAAGGTGCGTATATTTTGCCACCTATAAAATAACAGCAAAACATAAAGTTCCATTTCATGTTTCTAAATATTCAGAATTTCCTCTAGATGCTACTTATCTTCACTGATGGGCTGGATGAGGATACTAACCTCCTTAAAAAAACCACGGAGGTGCTCAGAAGCAAAGGTAATGAGCTGTGCTATAGACACCTGTTATAGTGGTCACTTGTTAGCCATGATATGTAGTACTAAAGGGGGAACTTGGTGGGAACCAGCAACTATTATAGCGCTAAAGAATCACATCCTCAGCATACCAAATGAAGACAGGCAGGTCTATTTACTAAAGTGCTTGCGAGATGGCAAAAATGTGTTTGAAAAAACTCAACTCCAACTTCAATAAAGCCAGCTTGCATGTACACCTACAAAACAACTAAACTCCACAATCCACATATACTTGCACAAGGTGTATGTTAGGTGGAAAAAGCAGGCAACACGCAAATTAATTAAACTGCATGTTGCAAATGCTATTTGACTGAGTTGGAACATGCATATCTACAACTGTATACCCCAGTGTTTGGAATATGGTTCCCATAGACTCTAAATGTGTCCATAAACTTGAATGAAGTGAAGAATCACGAGGTGCTCAGAAATGTCAATAAATCATGGCAATTTTATTTCTACATGAGTGGTGACATTTTAACCCAATAGGGTTTTTCTCAAGCCATTGGGTTGAAACGTCACCACTTTTGTGGAAATAAAACTTGAATGAGGCACATTAAGGTCACTGGAAGTAGCAATGCATCATCCAAGTGCTGAGGCCACCAGTGCACAAGAGGAAACACAGCTAATGCTGTTTTTCAATCACTGCCATTGTATTTTTTCAGGACATCATTGATCTTGCATGCCCTCACCTAAATCATGCAGAATTTAAATCTGTGTGCCCTTTAGTTCATTAACTCAAATCCAGCCTGAAATAATTGAACACTCTTTTGAAAATACAGAATAACAGAAATCTCCATAATCAGTTATGCTCAGGAAGCACAGTAAATGTTCTGAAAAAAAATCTCTCCCTACTTAAATGTAGCACTTTTTAAAGCATATGTTATACATACATTTCATAAACTAATTAATCATTTACACTAAATTTACATGTCTGCAAAGGCGTGAATATAGTTTTAAAGAGAGTAAGAGAATCATAATCCCTACATCAATCAAAAACAAGTAAAAAGACAAAATCTATTACAATTTGTGACAGTACTATTAGTAACCCCCTAATCTAGATTACTCCAATAATTGATAATTGACAATTAGACAATTATTAAGTCAACTTTAACATTATATTAGCATTGAAAAGTGGTATTAGCTGAAGCATTTTCAAGATTTTAATTGTTAATTCAATTGATATCTGTCTTAGTCTAGTAAAACTAGATTTACAATGTATCTAATTCTGCTAATAAGTATCAGTGGATTTCCGTTCCACACATCAAAGCAAACCTAAAAGGAGTGAAAATATATATAGACCAATTTTTGACAAATAACTTATGCGTCCATGGAGCTTACAGCAAATTGCAAAAGTTTCTTCAGCTTTGTAAATATAATACTTTTCTGTATGACTAGAATGGGCAGAAATAACATGTCAGATTTGCCCTTTGTTCAAACCTAATCTGTATTGTGGTCTAGTTGGTAATAACCGTATCTATTTATTTAGGACTAAATGGAGTAATTACTGTTGCATTAGAAGGCACAAACAATTTTCATGACATCAAGCACATAGAGTTTGGCAGAGGCTTTAATTACATGGACCAGTTGCATATTGGAATGTCAAACATTGGAGAAATGATAGCTAAACAGATGGTGAGTGCTTGATTACTTTAGTGGAGCCCTGGTGCATGTGCTACAAGTAAGGCACCACACTAAACGATAATTACATATCGTACATAAGCATAGAGCGTAGAGTTTGACAGCGCAGTCCATCTAGTCTGCAATTTGTTCCTGATGTGAAGTATCAGACCTTAAATAGTCCTTGGTCTTGTTTTCAGGGCAGCTTTATGCCTATCCAATGCATATTTTAATTCCATCTGAATGCTACCCTTTCAGTAAAGCAAAATGTATTTAGGACTAGGTAGATGATAGAGTAAATTTAATCATAGTCTCTGCATTTGTATTACAATTGATCAGTTTGAGGGGATAGCTAGAGGGTTTTCCGAATTTCTAAGCTGTGTCAAAACCTACTGTAGGAGTTAACTTATTTCAGTGTGTTGGTTCTCAACATCCTTGTGGCATGGTTCTCATTGATCTCGCCATACTATGTGGATTATCATAAAGATTATATTTTCCAGGGTATCCAAGCATTCATGTAGACCATATAATCTAGCTATAATGCCCATTGCATGGATAGTGAAGTGATTCCTATTACTTTTTAACAGTCTCATGTTGTTGAGAAGACATGCTGTTGTGTGCTTTGCACGTGCCATGGCGAACGAGGTGCTGCCGGGATATATGGAGACCCTGGGAAAAGGGTAATATATTTATTAACTGATTTTCATTAAATAAGTTCCTGTAACCTCCCTGCATCCTTTCCATTCACTACTCTGATAGCCTAGCCTATATACATCTAATCAAACAGCCCCCATCTCTGAAAGAAGCAGATATAAGACCATTTTGAAATAAAAGAGAAAATAAATTTTCTCGAACTGTGCTAAGAAAGGGAATTCTGAAACATTAAGTAAGAATAGTACTATACAAAATTGTATTATAAAGCGCAGCCGTTGCACAAGAAAGAATAAAATAATGAATTTCCTTGTGAACAGACCATATAATATGGCACTATGCTATTCACAGCCATCAACAAACAAAATGTTTGTTTTGGTACACTTCATTCTTAACTTCTATATAGCATTAGTAGCAGATTATAGCAAAGTCTTCATTAAAACAACCTTTATCTTCCACAAGTAGACATAAATGAGTATTTATTTATCACGTATGACAGGGTTCTGAAATCAAACATAGCCATCGCCTTCCTAAAGGTCCTAACCTAACTACCATTAGTTACCTCAATGGTAACAATGATCAAATCACACTTTTTTTATCATTTAGGGTAACAATGGGGCGAAAGGAGAAAAGGGACATGTCGGAGAAGAAGGTGAAACGGTGAGTTCATTACACAGAGACTTTGTAACCTTAGTTTCGTAAGGAGAAAATGAGGACCTCTCAACTGCTCATATACAACTATCTATTCTGGAACATCTCTTTCGATTACTCGTGTTATGTGTTAGTACTCATCGTGGCTTGGTGGAAATCATCAAAAAGTTGCAAACTCGGTATCATGAAAGTCCAGTTTTACACTACAACTAATTTTTCAGAAACCTTTAGAATAATCATAGAAAATATTCTGTGCACATTTCCACCATGTTTACCGGAGTTTTCCCAAAGATTTCAATTCAGTACATATAAAACCTAGTGTGGTTGCAGGCAGACCTTAATGTAACTAAGCTTTATGACAGATAATGCAACATGGATTTCCACCAGACTTGACAAAAACATTACTTTCTCTCTACATTGCAACATGTTTACAACATGTATGAAATTCTGTTTTGTTTTTGGATGATTGTACCTGTTCTGTCACCCCATTACACCATTGGTAGATAAAGATTTAACCCTAACCTGTTACCTACTGACCCCATCCCAACGTATGTAGGATATGGGTAGGTTAGTATGATTTAACTACCAAATAAATTGAAAAAAAAATTAAACACATAAAATTCAGAAGACACTTTCACATTTGTTAAAGGTTTTGGCAGTTCTAGAAACATACAGTTCTGAGTCTGGAATCTGTAAACGATGGGAAGACCGAACATGGGGCATTAATGTTCTCTTAATTGGATTGACATTAAGAGTAGTTTATTTTATGTACAGTATTCAATCTACATTGCCTCATTCAAGATGCAAAATTGTGTAGCAAGAATATTTAACCTGTGCATCTCTGGTGCATCTTTATGACTTTGCATTGCATTGTAGGGTGAAAGAGGGTCACAAGGTTTGGCGGGAGAAGAAGGAAGTAAAGGATGTTTAGGAATAAAAGGGCCTAAGGTAAGATTGCAATTAGTGTAATTAACATCACTCTTAGTATTAATTACATTACGCCAACTGTTGTACCAACATGGTTGGTTTACAGCATTGAAGTCAAAAGATAAAGTGGAACTCCCAAAGTGTCTTTTTTTGGCTGGCAAAGGGTACCTAGTAATGTGAGCAGTCTAGTAGGTAGGTGCAATCTAATGTTTTGCATGGTTGTCCATAGTTCATGGTCCCTGCCTTTTGGACACCCTGCAGTAAATCCTTTCTTCACATGCCTCCGCTGTTGCCTCTCTCTAGTGGACTAAGTGAGGTAGTACTATCCTGAGCATACGTCAGACACCTCATAAGTGGAGCTGCAGATTCCTGAAAAATCAGCATTTTGAAGTCTTTTCGTCAAGAAGCAGTTTGTGTATGACATTAGGTAGCATTTGCGGCATCTATATTGATGCAACATTGTGTTTGACACAATCAAAGCAGTGTTCTGATCTCAAGAAGACTTCCAGGTAGCTAGGACAAGCTTCAGAAGTAAAACATTTACAAGTTGCAATCAGTCAATAATAGGAATTGTGATAATAACCTGTACACAAGTATTAAATACAGGAGGACACCAGTTTTAAGAGGTATGTACTATAGTTCTAGAAGTAACTGTGAAGTCTATAGTCGAAAAGTAATTTTTATTGTGCCAACAAAATCTTTGTATCAAAATCTTTTGGGACCTCAGAGATTTATTCTTAAAAAGTTAGAGACATTTGAGAGTCAACGATCTCTTATTGAGTGAAAGAAAAGGAACTTGATTTATTTAACTGAATTAAAATGTAAGTCAGAACTGGACTCTTTAGTCTAGAATGACAAGAGCTGATTGTAAACTAATTTAGTCCAATATAGGTTCTGGAGCTAAGCCGGTCCTGAAAAGTTTCCATGACTTTCAATGGCTGGCACACAGAAAAAGAGCAACTATTGAAAGTTATTGACTTTCACTTTCTCTATCATAGAATGTCAGTCTGATGTTTGCTGATGAAATATCTGATTTATTTTCAGGGCTACAGAGGAATTACAGGGGACAGGGTAAGTACACTCTTAACGTTATAGAGAAATACATTTTTCAATAGTTTCTTTTGGTATATCTATACAGTGTTTTTAATTATTCATTTTGTTATGTAAATTAAAGAAGTTTAATTT
The DNA here is from genome assembly GCA_009364415.1 of Spea multiplicata. Lineage (NCBI taxonomy): Eukaryota > Metazoa > Chordata > Amphibia > Anura > Pelobatidae > Spea > Spea multiplicata. Next base: position 30,928 of record VKOC01020389.1, read on the forward strand.
TGCAATACAAAGGTCCCATTGTTATAAATTGTTATACAGAAATATTGCATTCAACAATTTAATTTTTATGAGAAAACGATCCCAATGTTGTACAAGAATATTACATTTAACAATATAATATACAAGGTTTTCAAAGTCATAAGATATATGTATATCTCCGAATATGACACTTATATCTTATTTGGTGATAATTTCATTTGTTTTCATCAAATTAGTTCATCAAATGAGATTAATTTACACCAGGAGAATAACTGATTTAGCCAAGCAATCCCTATTTTGACCCAATGAAAAAGGCTTAGTTTGGGATTAAAATGTGACAGTGTAGATAACAAAGTGGCTGAAGACTATACAGAAAAGTGGAGAATTTTGCCTACCCGCTTTTCTTGAGTTTCGTACAAGGCCATGATGGCCTCTGTTAACTTAGGTACTCATTATAAGTACACAAAGGCAAATAGAGCTGGCACATTACAACTTGTACCATTATAAGGGCATGATTATAATAATTGATATTCACTGTCCCCAGACCCTCGACTGCAGAGACATCTGGAGAAATGTAGTAGATCTCGCGTTTTTGTATTTGCAAATAAAACATACCATAATGACTTGTAAGTGGGTATAAGTAAAGGGATGGCGGTTCAACTTCTCAATACAAGTGAGAAAGCCCATCCATTTTTAAATATAGCATACTATCTATCCAAATGAGTTTGAAAGAGGGCCATGTTTCTAAACATTGTTTTATTTTGTGTTCATTTTTTTCCTATATTAAATTTGTGGATAAACAGACAAGTTTTCAAAGACATAAATAGTATTAAAGGTAATTATGCCTTCAATCATATGGGAAAGAATGTTTGAGTGCTTAGATCACCGGGGAGGAGAAGCCAATATTAGGAGCCCCATGTCTCTTTTAACAAAAGCAACTCTTAATATGGAATTTTGAGGTCCTTTCCTGTGTACACATTTGCTCTATAGACCTTTGTTATCCATCTGGTTTGTTCTGTCTCTCTTTTGTGACATAAAAATTGATCTTTATTTTCATTACTGTGTTTTAGAACGTACCTGGAGATCCTGGCCTGGATGGGCTTCCTGGTGAACAGGTGCCGTTCTTACTATGAAATATTTTATTGTTGTTTTTTTTTTAAATCCATAGATTGGTTATCTTTCCTAAAATCAAAGATATCATGTTCTCTTGAAAAAAAAATCCTAATTATTTTTTCTCTCATAAATGTATTTCAGGGAAATAAAGGACACACAGGAATCAAAGGAGAGAAGGGTGAAAGAGGAGAAAATGTAAGATGAATAAATTTTTCCTTGACTGTTTATTGTCTGTTCCATATGTAGATTAGCTACATATATTACCGTAAACAAGGTAGATTTCATAACTCCCCTACATCTTAAAAGAGTACCATCTTAAAACACATTTGCAAACATCAACTGAATGTAAAAAAAAAAAACGTATTACAATTATACAATAGAATAAAGAAGTGTTTACATAAATGAACTAGCGATATGGACTAGCAATATTGGATATGTAGGAAATTACATTAGAAATAATACATGTTAATCCAGTTTTATGATGGTGACATTAATTAACTAGCTTTATGAAGTCTTGTATTGGCCATACAAAAACTCTCCCTTTTTCACAAAGAGGCTAATGTGTCATCTATGATACTTACTGGAGATTTCACTTTTTCTTCTTAAATGTATCTACATTTAAAGGAGGAACCTATAATCACGTTTAGAGTATATTTGACCCACATACTTAGGACCAATAAAAAAGAAAACTTACTATTACTCTGAGTATTAAATCATATATTATTGTTATTATTATTAGGGAAGCCATGGGCGCAAAGGAGAACCAGGACATAAAGGAGCTAAGGGACTTCGAGGAGACTTGGTATGACTTTTCATTTAATATTTTAAACCATGGCAACAAACATTTATGAAACAATTGTTTTATTATTTTTTTGTCTTATTAACAATCAGTGAGTTGTGCATTGTTATCATTAATATTACAGCCTGTAATATTAGTAATATTTAATAATAAGTGGATAAGCTCCACTAAACCAAAGCAAGGGGAACTTGCTGCAGCAAGACTGGCATTCAATTCCATCTGAATTTAGCTACAGGTAAAAAGATACCCCACTGAAGGTGACACTGCAGCCAAGTATGCACTTTAATGCATATAAAAGCCGAGTTGCCCCTATGCCCATCTGCATTTGCCCGTTACACTCTAGTCCCCCTCTAGCCATGCAGGAGATGTGTTTAGCTGAACACATCTACTTCCACTCGATATACTAATTGCCAGTCAGTGGAGCAAAACACTGGACTATATAGGAGGCAGGGAGCTGCTGCTCCTCCATAAGGTAAGTAATTTGCTTTTTTATATATTAAAGTACATCAAGAAGACTAGAAAAGTTAAGTTTTTACACATTAGAGAAACAGCGTCTTAGAGGGGTTTTGTTAATGTTATATAAATATGTGCAGGGCCAAGACAAAGGGCTCTTTAAAGACCTGTTCATTAATAGAACATTACAAAGGACAAGAGGTCACCCGCTAAGACTAGAAGATAGGAGATTTAGTCTACGACGACGGGGGGGGGGGGTTTACAGTAAGGACAATAAAAGTATGGAATCTACTGCCTGAAGAAATGGTGCTAGCAAATACATTAGATGCCTTTAAAAGGGGCCTGGATACTTTTTTTTAATGAAGCAGAACATAGAGGGATATGTATCATAGTATAGGAATTGATATTTATTTAGTGCTTGTTGATCCAAGGAATAATCTGATTTTTTGGAAGGAATTTTTTTTTTTTGAGTGTGGATGGCCATATTCATCCACTGGCCACACACTACAGCACACGATCCGCCATTGGAGTGGCAGACAGGGTGAGTGCGCGGGTTTGTTGTCCACATACAGATGGCACACGTTTACGTTACTTAATTTAGTTGGCCATACTACAAAATTGTATAATGCGTAATTAACTTAAAAATGACTGGCAATTAGTATATCGAGTGGAAGCAGATATGTTCAGCTTAAAAATGTGGTATTTGGGAAAGTAACAGCTTCTTTTTAAAAAGGAAAAGATGAGGGTGTACTTGAGATTTTACTGCACTAAAGATTTATTGTTACGGTGTAAGAAAAGTTGAGTTTGTCAAGTACAAACGGCCTTGTCAAATTGCCTAGATTCCACCAAAAATCTTAGTGAAAGGACATAATGTTTGTATGCACAGGGCGAGCCTGGAACCGATAATACAACCTCAGGCCCCAAGGGAGACAAAGGAGATCCAGGAAGTGAGGTGATTATGCTTCATTTGTTTTATATTTTTTCAGTTTTGAATATTAATTATCTTCTATTATGTGAACAAATCCATACTTCAAATTGCGTTTCCCATTAAACTGTCACTTCGGTAAGACACTGAGCAGTGCCGCATTTACCTCAGATGAATTTATCAGTGAAAGGATACCATGTCTCAGAGTTATCCTTTGAGTCCGTTTCAAGCATGTAAATTATTCTCAACGCACAGATAGCGCCTGTCAGTGTAACTAAGCAAACATTTCAGTGAGTTTCAAAAACAATATTCACTTGGAGAAAAGCTCCACGATCTGCCCTTTAATCTACTGGGAACGAGAGATGTAATCCACTTGCTGGTTTGCATTTCCTTCTCCAGTAAAAACGCAATTTGTTTTCTTAGTAGAGCAAGCATTTGTGGGATATACCGGTAGTTTATTTAAAAATACCTACTAAAAATACATACAATAATTCAGTCTATTGATTAAATAATTATAAAGCTTCCTGTAGGTTTTTGTGAGGAGTGGCCCCAAGTCTGTTCTGAACATGCAGCCTCGAATCTGGAGATCCTGCATATGCAAGAGTAAAGCTAGAGATTAGAGCTGGGTAGGAGAATACGGGCCATATGCGACTTTCCTTACATGCAGACATGTCCATATGGAACTTTCCTTACATGCAGACATGTCCATATGGAACTTTCCTTACATGCAGACATGTCCATACGGACTTTCCTTACATGAGACATGTCCATACGGGGACACCTTACATGCAGACATCCATATGGAACTTTCTTAATGCAACATGTCCATACCGGGACTTTTCCTTACATGCAGACATGTCAACAGGGGGACTATCCTACATGCAGGGACATGTCCATATGGGACTTCCTTACATGCGACATTTCAATACAGGACCTTCCTATACATGCAACATTGTCCAGTACGGGACTTTCCTTACATTGCAGAATGTCATACGGGACTTCACTTACAGCAGACATGTCTCAGTACGGGACTTTCCTTATAGCAGACATGTCACATGACGGGGACTTTCCATTACATGCAGACATGTCACATATGGACTTCCTTACATGCCAACATGTCACATCGGACTTAATCCTTACATGCAGACATGTCCATAACGACTTTCCTTACATGAGACAATGTCATACGGGACTTTTCCTTACAATGCGAAACATGTCCATACGGACTCTTACATGCGACATGTCCATACGACTTCCATACATGCAGACATGTCCATGTGAGCATCTTCCTTACATGCAGACATGCCATATGAAAACTTTCCTTACAGCAGAATGTCCATACGGGACTTCCACATGCAAAGTCCATACAGGAGAGCTGTCACGTACATGAACAGTCCCATACGGGATCATCCTTACAGCAGACATTGTCCATACGGATTATCCTTAATGCAGACATTGTCAATACGGGACTTTCCTTACATGCAGACATGTCCATACGGGACTTTCCTTACATGCAGACATGTCCATGTGGCATTTTCCTTATGTGTAGGATGTATGAAGGAGGATGTTTTTGTTTGCATAAATAATATTTTGAAATACTTAACATATTTCTTATTTTAACAGGGTGAACCTGGAATTGAAGGAGATATAGGAATACTCGGATCAAAAGGAACCGGAGTAAGTACTAACAAAAATATAAATTAACCAGCCACGTTGAATTAAACAGCAAAACATGGCTTTACACATTTTCTACTTTTTTGGTATCAGTGGAAGAAATATTAATAAAATGCAGCAAATGCTGTAGTGGATATAAATCAATAAATTCACTGCAAGCATAATCTGTAAGGTAATGTGTATCTTGTTTCAATCTCATAAATTGACAATACACTTTATAATACAACCTTCCAGTTGGGTGACCACATTGGCCATGTTTTCCAGGACACATATCATTTTTACATATTGATGACCAGCACAGGTAAAGTGCTGCCCTGCAGTATGTGGGATGTATAGACACTTGAAAAGGAACCAGTCAGTTATACATCCTCCATACTGCAGGGCAGCACTTTACCTAGGCTGGTCATCAATATGTAAAAATTATATGTGTCCTGGAAAACATGGCCGATGTGGTCACACTGGCTTCCAGTGGTAAAACCAAATCCCTTCGCTTCGCACCAGTGCTCCCTCTTTGGTTGTGCAGGTAAACTCTGTATTAATTAACTGCACTTTCCATAGGCACAAGGAATGCTAGGTATAATCCGTGTAGCCAAGTCATTTTTTTTATTCTCTTTGTGCTGGACTGGTCACTGAAGATGGGATGCTTGAAATAAACCATATAATAATACTATAACATTTAAAACTGTGAGTTTGTAGTCATAATAGTCCTAGTGGCCTAGCTTTATCATTTTGTTTCATGATTTTTTTGCAAAAATGTTGAGTTATATGTGCAGTAAAGAAGTACACTTGTTGTTTTATTATTTTTTTATTTTTATTTGTAGTCTTTACCTGGCAGAAGAGGAATTCTAGGTCCAAAGGTATAGTTTTTTCTTTTCAGAATTCTGAAAACATGCATGCAAATTAATGATTGTTAAGTAAACACCCACAAAAAAACACCTCTTGCTTGTGCAATAAAATAGAACCATGATGATTTAGGCTTAAATGTTTTTTTTAATAAACTGCTTTTCTCTCTAAAGGGAGTGAAAGGAAGTGATGGGGAACCTGGATTTGTAGGTGACCAAGGACTCAAAGGGCATGAGGTACAGAGAAGCTTTACATATTCTGATATTCCTCGGGCCCAGGCAGCACAATGTCACGGGTCAGCCTTGTCTTCATTGTAAATTAATGGGGCACTGGTGAAGTCCATGATTGCACATAGTACAAGCTGGCGAACATCATCATGAGCTGAGATATGACTTCACTTCCTGAAATGTGTGAGTTTCTACTCCAAGAAACATATAATGCTCAAGCTAGAGTGAAATTTTCCAACAGAAAGCAATTCAGGAAGCATTAATCTTTGTAATGTTCTTCTCCCCAGAAAAATTATCATTGCCCAATAAACCAGTGTTTCCATGTCACTAGTACTAGGTCATAAGGAAAGAATAAAAAAAGGAAAATAGTAACAGTGTGACTTTAAACATCGCTATCAAGAAATGCTTTAGATTTATAAGATCTAGTAAATCACTTTAAGTAACTTGGCTATTTATAAAAGCTTTCATCAGGAAATAAAATAATATGGATGACCTATTTCCCACAGTACAGTAACTGATTAGCAGTTGTCATTCCGATGAAGACACACTAGCTGTAACAGTCCAGCTTCCTGGCAGGAAGGGATGAAGACCTATATTTTTCTCCAACTATGTAACAGAAATGTTGCTTTAGGGAGTTAATAGCTATTTTAGACTGCTTGCTGGCAATCTTCATCCCATAATATGTAAATACTTTATTACTTAATGTTTGTATCTCAGTTTGAAACGGTGTTGTGGCTCAGTAACAGAAAACTTCTGCTACTACCCAAGTAGACAATGGGTGGGACAATTTGCCTCGGGCACAAAAGGAGCTAGCGATGGCTCAGTGCCGTCATATTCCATTGTCATGTGCGATGGGCAAACAGATGCAGGTTAAGCGTTACATTACAATGTGGGCTTACAGAAAGAAAATGTAAACAGGGCCTTAATCAAAGAAGCATTTCATCTTGAACTGAATGAACATAGTTTGAGTTTTTTCTTAAAACCTCACATTATGTTTTCTTAACCACTCTGACCCTGTTTCTGTTTAATTTCAGCCATCTAGTGAAAATAATTTCTCTTGGAAAGGACTTGGTAACAGTCAAGACTGCAGTTTTGTTGTTTTTTTTAATTTTGCTGTAAACTTATTTATTGAATGGTCAGAGATTCCACATCTCATGACAAAAATAACAGAACATGATGTGCAATTAGTCCTTTTTTCCAGTCTGGGAGCAAGTTTTTTATTTGTTGCTCCCAAAAAACTGTTCCTCACAGCCCCTCTAAAAATGAAAGCATATTAAAGTACTCTGTGAGCAGTTTAATACGCTTTCTTCAATTTAAAAAAAAGAACTGAGGCAGAAGCGGCAGCCCTTTTCTCCTGCTAAGTGGTCCGACAATTCTTCTAACTGGATTATACCGTGACTGTATCGCCCGTTGAAACCTCAGGGTCGCAGGTTCAAACCCCGGCAGTGTCAACTCAGCCCTTAATCCTTCTGAGGTTGATAAATGAGTACCATTGGGTAATAATAACATCTATTATTCAGCTGCCGGTTTAGTTAATTTAGAGAGCGTGTGCTCCCAATGGTAGAAAGGTGCTATATAAATACTAATTGTTATGTTCTGTAATCTGTGACAGGAAAAGCGCTCCCATTCAAACCAATGGAATCACTTTCTGCACATGCGCCCAGGCGTATGTATAAATCCCCACCCAATGCATTCACTGAGCCAGAGCTGGAACTTGCTGGCAATAAGCCTATCACATACATGGAGATGCATTAGGAACATTTCTTGCACGGAAAAAAGCTGGGGTTTGGGGCAGGAAAAGTGGGCATAGAAACATAGAACTTCATGGCAGACAAGAATCATTTTTGGCTGATGGGCAATGTGTTTTTGGGATGGCGACTGACTGCTCCTCCCCCTAGCACACACATATCACAGCTGCCCCTCAACCATGACATCCCATGAGCCCTCACTTGATACCCCCTTTGCTAGATTTTTTCTTAACCCAACTCACTCTCCCTCCCAACCCTGTTATGCAGTTCCTTCGCTGATTCTTCTGGGCTCCCTTTCGTGTACGCCAAAATCAGGGCCAGCACCACATATGGGCAAAGTAGGCGCCCGCCGGCCACGGTCATTCTGTTAGCAGGGCCGCGGCTCGTGGTCACTATGGGGAGGAGTGGGAGCGAGTCAGCCAGTTAGGGGGACAAAAGGGGAGGGGCTTGTGGGGGTGGAACCAGGGGGCGGCAAAATTATGTTTTGCCTAGGGTGGCAAAAATCCTTGCACCAGCCCTGGCCAGAATTAACCCTTTTGTTTGGTCCTGTTCCTTATAGCTGGAGACTGTCTATATGAAGTTACCCTGAGAGTCTTTCAAATATAGCCAGTCACAAGGCATATGATATAGTGACTTGCTAATGATGACAACCAAATGGTTTAAATAAGGGTGAAAGGTAAAATAATAGGGTGCCTAATTAAAAAATATCCATATATATATGTAATTATAATCACAAATATTCCCTTCATAATCAATTTTAAAAGACTATTATAATAATTACGTTTGAAAAATTTCACATTTCACTTGCTTTATATAACATGATTCCTATGTGGAAATCAAACAAATATGTATTATTCAACTTAAACATCACAAGGATTATCTAGAATCCAGAACAATGAAAAACTGCCACACAGCTGCGTGCTGATCACATCTGGATATCATGCATTTTACAATTTAAACTGTAGATGTATTTTATGTTTATGATTTGCCTGAAAGAATCGGATGCTTACTGAAATAGCTGCATTTCCAACAGTGTCACAGCAAGGTGCAGTTAAAGATGCTGTTCCACCTACTTTGCTGTAACTAACACAATATATAACTAAATGCAGTGTCGGACAAAAAAATCCTAGTTTTGTTGATTGTATTCACCCTTCCCAGAAGTAATACTTGTCATGTGATGAGTTTCTCAAAGGTTTCTGTGTTGTTTCTGTTATTAAACCTTCAGATGGAAGAAAACCACCGCTGATCTCCTAAGATTTATTTGCTAAACAAAAAGATGAAAAATAAATGATGCTTAGTTCTACATGTCGAGTCTTCTTTATACTGTTACCGTATATCTTTTTTGGGTCCTGTACCGTCACAGTTGGGTCTGTCTTGGCATAAAAATACTGCATTACATTTACATTTTAACTAGGTATGTATAACACACGCACACAGCCTAAACACTTTTAAATAAGCTCCAAAGTACCCAATATCTGTACTGGGTAGCCTAGAGCTCAATGGTGCAGGGTCATGCAGAGCCTGTGACCCCGCCCCCTTTAGGCCCCACCCCATTTGTTTTAGGATGGAAATGCTGTTGCGTATGTTATCATTGTTCAATACTTATCCTACTGACGTTACAGAACAAATTCCAACCATGCAGGCAAAAAGAAAGGTCTGTCACTTAATGCCGGTCATCATTTGTTGTTCATATTCCCACAGGGAGAAATTGGTATTCCTGGAATAAAGGGTGAAAAAGGATTGAGAGGACCAAATGGAGTTCCAGTAAGTCATAACAATTCTGTAAATACAAACCAGGACTTAGAATGTCATAGTAATGATCAGACATATGTGTTTAATTGAATGCTTATTACGGCGCCCTATTGAAGAATTGAAGAAGGTGATGCAAAATAATTCTAGACAGGGGGTTTATTTACTATAGTTGTCAGGAGAAATTGCAGAAGAGTTGTGGTTTCCACTCTTTGACTTCTATCTACATTATGGAAGTCCAACCCCAGTGAGGATCTTCTGTGGGAAGAGCTTGGCTAGACCTGTATAATACATAGTTAAATCAATAGTGAATAGTTTATTCATAGTGTCCTCAGCCATTAAGGACCAACTCAGCCCTTCCTGATGGAGAAGAATTCCAGCATTTGCCCTTCATAATGACAAATTTAGGCAGCGACACTCCAGTGACCCGACATGTGTGCTGCCATCATAATAACCCTTTGTGCTTATGATTCTAAGAAACAGATAGATAAAAGAAGTATAGTATAGGCAGACCAGATAGTGAGCCATTAGGGATAAGATGAAATGTCTTCATGAAATTCATGTGCAGTTCTTAGCAATATATTTGGTAGTTTAGTGATTTATCATAAAAGGTACATTTTAATTCCAGAGGTGAAACATTTCTATTGTATAATACACCCTCAATATCTCCTTTCTCTCCTTCTTTCATTTTGATCTGCTCACAGCCCCTGCCAACGCCATTCTCTACAGCCAACCCTGGCCTGTTCATCGTACCACCTACAAATATTGCCACCCCTAGACCCTGAAACACGCTGTAGCGATGTCTGTGTATGCTCTCCACATAATCACTGTTATGTTCTTCTTTCTCACCTCCACCTTGCTCTTCTAACTGTTATTAGAGGATCAAACTAAATTTGACAAACCAATATGAGGTAGAGTATGTTCTCTGGTCATAGGGTAACACAGACGCATTAATGTGCCTTTCTAGGATGCTACGTTTTGCATGGAGTGTGTGAATCTGGTATTAATGTGTATATTCTATATATTGTAGTAATAATGTGGACATATTTAATACTGTTATTTTTTCATTGTAATCTAACTTAGGGTACTTTTGGGGCCGAAGGCAGTAAAGGAAACCCTGGGAATTCTGGTGCCAAGGGGAAGACGGTAAGTGAAGTGACATTTACTGTTTCTCCAAATCAGCATTTTATTGTGGATATTTGACCTCTGGTAGCTTACTTGTGCATATGCAATTCTAGATCAGTGATCATGGTTTGAGTGTTAAGATTCATTCTGATTGGCTCAGTTAACATCAGTAAGAATATATATTTCATTTAATGGGGCGGGTTACTATCCCCGACTGCCCGACTACCTTTCTACCTGGGGTGAACCCCAAGAAATCCCCAAAGGGTGAAATGTCATGCAAAAAAAGATTTGAGATTGACTCACCAAGGACAGACAGCCTCTTAATAATACTCTAACACCATGCGCTCACATACATGCCAAGTATATATACATTTCTAAGGGTATATTCACTCACCCGCTCCTCCTCTTTTTCTTCCACCATCTCCTTACCTCCTTCTCTCTCTCACCTCTGCACTCTTCTTTTCCCCTTTCCCCCTTACTCTCAACTATCCCATTCTCATTCACAGTGCAGTTTGCATGCTGTCTGCCCTTCCCTCTCCCCCTTACCTTACTCACATAGTAATGTCTTTACTACAGCCCCAGACTCTCTAGGTAAGCTTCCGCTACAGCGATGGGTCACGTAATGTGTGTTATGTGACCTTACTGGGTGCATCTGTTACTCAGCACCCACAGCACTGATTTAGCATGCCACTGAAAGTGAAATATGAATTAATCCCTGGAAACTCTAAATTAATAGATTATTAATCTATTGATAGATTAAAGATTGGAATAAAAGAGAATATTCTGGTTGATATACCAAAACAAAACTATATTTCCAAGTTTTTTAGATCAGTTCTGTTTATTTCTATGACAGGGAGAACCTGGAGAACTTGGCGATAAAGGAGACCCTGGACCAATGGGACAACGAGGACCTGAGGTTAGATAATGCATTCAGAACTAATCTACATTATTTTACCATTTAAACATTACAGAACCCACATAGGATTACCAACATATACATAAAACATTCATATTCCTATAGACATATACACATCCACATAGTCTCTCACAATGACGTATACTAACACATTCCAGCACTCATATACAAATACATCCACAGGCACACTCCATTACCCAAATGCTTCCTCAAACACATACAGACACATATAGTTCATCCGTATTAAGATAGATGGTAGTGCGAGGATTTGGTGAACATCCATGATTAAGCTGGCCACCACATATAAGACCACATTTACTTTGCAGGCTGGTGGCCACACTTGAGAAAGACTTATGTAGACCATTTGTTTTGGTCTGCCTAGATTTTTAAATGGTTAGCTTGGAAAATGTGTTATCCACAAAGCTGGGCAAACCATTAACACATGGGACCATCCCAGGTCTGTAGAACATCTCTTAAGACTGACCATGAGCAGATGAGCTTGACCGAAATTGGGTGGTAGCAAAGCAAATCTAGAAGTAACATTATACCTGTTTTACCTCAAACACTGATTTTACAGCTTCCTAAAGTGTGAAATTAGTTGACAAAAAATTGTTTTTCTACTTTGTGGCTCTTCCAAATAGATAACAAAAATGCAAGTATTAAGTTGTTTGTATGACTTCTGTATAACATCTTTGTTCACAGGGGGAAAATGGCAAGCCTGACTACGGAGCAGTTGGAAAAAGGGGAGCAAAGGTGAAATCATATCACACTTGTATATACACTATGTCCCAAATTAATAGAGCAAATATAACATTTTATTGTGTTGATAATCTAGAATAGCTGTTTTATGGAACACGTCACTAAACATTTGTGAATTAAGTGTTTGCTGATGGGCAGTTACATCATGTAACAGAAAAGAACAAGATATCTTTGTGCACATAAAATAGATAGTAAGCCAGTGATATGCTCACAACAATAGTGTGCCTATTCTACCGTTTTTGGAATGCACAGTGCTGACGTGGGATATTATCTGTGATACTATTGGCACACTCCACTCTTCTGAGAAGGCTTAGAGTGTGTTTGTGGGAATTTGCCCATTCAGCCAAAGAGCATTTGTGAAGTCAGGAACTGATGTTGGACCAGAAGGCCTGACTTATTCCAATTCATTCAAAATGTGGTGAATGAGGTTATGCTCAGAGCTATCTGTACAGGCCACTTGAGTTCCTCCACCCCAAATGTGTCAAATAATATTTTTATAGATATTGCTTTTTGCACTGTGGAACAATCATGCTGGGCCAGAAAAGAGCTTTTCCCAAACTGGTGCCACAAAGCTGGAAGCATAGAATTCTCTAAAATGTTTCTGTAGACATTTACATTACCCTTCATTGGAACTATGGGGTATGGCCCCAACCCTGATAAACAGCCCCATGCCATTAAATCTCCTCCTCCAAACTTTACAGTAGGCAATATGTATTTTGGCAGGTAGTAGACTTCCAGATAGTGTGATTCATCACTCTGGATAACATGTTTCCGCTGCTTTAGAGTGCAGTGGCGGTGTTTTGTTACATAGTGTGTGAACAGCACACTTTTGTGTAATATAAGACTCTCTGGTTCTGTATATGAATGACCATAAAGGCTATATTTGTTGACTTAAATAGCTACAGAAACATTACTAGCATTGAGTATTGCCTCGCAAAGTAGTTGATTTTGGCTGTTTTATTTGGGGGTGTTGATTTTCACAAACATTGAAATTAGTATTTACTTCTAATAGCTCATTTAATGTTTTATTTTTATGTACTACTGTGAAAGTATCTAGGAATCCTCTAAATCCTTTATTACCTGGTCCTACTTGTTCCGGACAAAGAGCCATAACAATACTACCACATTATTTTTTATTTATAGTCATAGCTTATTCAAATATTTGCATTTATTTTTTGCATAGGGAGATCGAGGATATCCAGGATATAGTGGTTTTAAGGTATGTATTAATATTCCGTGTGTAAATATATAAATAAAAATACTGCATAGCACAAAAAGATAGCTACAATTTAAGTTGAAAAAGCTCATCATGATCCAGAAGGCAAAAAGCCCACATTGAAGCAAATAACAATCATAATTATTATTATAATTATCATAATAGTGATTTCTGGATGGTTCAACATAAATCAGCAGAGTTGGGCTGCTGTTCTTTAACTGAAGTCAACTGAAGGCGATTCAGTTACTAGTAACATGAGTGTGAGATCATTGAAAACCAGTCAAACCAGTGCATATGCTACTACAAAAGTGTTCTAGTGGAATCTATCCCATCACAAATATGGATGACTTTTCATATCCCCCTGGTCTCTCCCTAGACTAATATTTTTCTTACTTCTTGTTGTACAATTAAAGTGGTGAAAACTATTCTGTACCTGTGAGTATAGCGGGTTTCTTGTGTGTTCGTAGACTTGATAAAGGCATTCTTCAAAACATGCTGCATGGTTTTATTATTTCCAAGGGAACACGTGGAGAGCCTGGAGTGACAGGAGATCCTGGGAAAAAGGGTGTTGCTGGAAGATCTGTAAGTATATATGTTTATTTGTATAAGAAGAGACCACATCACCAACATCAGCATCATGTGATCTGCAAGGCTGTCTTTACTATTCTCCCAGGTGTATCTAAGTCCTACTTATTGTGCCCAATGTGCCAACCATGCATCTCATATGTGTTTGTACTTTAAGCCATCCCTAAAGTTGTGGTGATATGATTCGATTATGAGATACCACTTTAAAGCTGCTATTCTACCTATTCTGCTTACTTTATTACTTTTGTAACTTAATGCAGTTAAAATTAATGTTTTTCATTGGGCTAATATTCCATCAGTATAAGAGATCTTTAGGTTGTGAAGGTGTGTGTGGCTAGTCCAATAAAAGATGTTAACTTTGGCTAATGACATCTTTTCTTGGAACAATATGGCTATATATTTCTAAACACAGCATAAGAATCATCATTCTAGCACTGATCAATGTCCAAACCCTTCCCAAAAATAATTCTTTAATTGATTTTTTTTAAATGCATCTGTTCTTAAAATGCTGAACATATATATATGGTTTTTAGTTACTTAAACCTTTAGGTTAAAAAAAAGATAGCCAAAGGTTTACTTGACACATGTAATAGAGAGTGCAATTTATGTGTTGTTTACGTGATACAATGTCTTTAGTACATTTATTTAGTTCATTTCTTTTAGCCCACAATTCGTTTACCAAGACCACCAAATTTAAACGTAACCATTAACTGTTGTTTTTCAATTCTGTTCAAGGTCCATACACATGGAGGTGGTGTTGGGGATCCAGGAGCACCAGGACCTCAAGGCCGTAGGGTAAAGTTGACAACACAATATGTGTCCTGTCTGCTTAGATGTTGTGTCTCTTGTCTTTTTTTTAGTTTATGATACATTTTAGTAGACCACAGAGTAGCATTACAAGCTTCAGAAAAAACTCAAGGCCTCAAAAACATATGCAAGTCTACAGTGCATCCTACTCTATGAACATTCACTAAGATGCCTTTAAGGCTTCTTTGGATCAGGCCCTGACAGGCCTTTTGGCAAACCAGGAAAATGCCACTTGGGCTAATGGAGCACACACTTAAGTTAACCGCAGGCAGACATAGACACAGCCACACACTATAAGTGTGTAAGAGCATAGCATGTGACATAGCATGTGTGTCTAAATTAATCTTTCGGCCCATAAATCTACAGTAAAACACAGTTAAACACCCAATACAGAGGCTTATTTCAGAAAAGTGACAGATCCACATTGAATTGGTACTGTTAGGTTACTAAATCATTTAATTTGCAATTCAGTAAGTGAAATACTAGTATGTAATAAAATACCTTGTTATAATATATTGTGTAGATTATCTTAACAAATATTTATACATGATTATGTCTATCTCTTTCATAAATATATAAACTTCAGTAAAGACAAATTCTTGCATAATGATTCAATTCTGTGACAAGTAGTTAGTTATATTCACAACCACAAAAAGCCCCCAATAAAACCTTAATTTTACTCTTAATTGCTTTATTATTACTAACATGCTTTATTTTAATTTTAGGGTAGAAAAGGACAGAAAGGTTCCACTGAGCTGTCGGTAAAGGCTATTATTTTATTTTTTATCGTTTGTTGTGTGAAATGTCACTCCCCTATTTCATAATTGCTAATTAAGCAGCCATCTTGTTTTCTGAAGGTTCCCATATCTATTCTCATGGTGATGATATGGCCTTTTCCAAATAACATTAATTGGAAAGTGTTTTTTTTTCTTCAGTAGATTGTGATTACTATTGCATACATATTTTACAAACATAACAGTAAATCATGCACTAAAGAGAGCTGTAAATCTCATCTTGGTGTAGTATGTCATGAAGAAAAATGGTAAAATAGTGTGGTAAAAAAAAGTTGTGCAAGAGAAGAGAAGGCTAAAAGGTCTTAGCATGTGTAGCTTGGACGAAGGATAAGAGAGATCAATGTAACGGAACACATAATGGAACTGAGCTGGTTGTATGTATGAAGCAGTCTTGCAGCTATGGTAAAGATTATTACAGCCAGGAAACGTAAAATCCAACGCATTAGGATTAGACTACCCTGGATGTAGGACAAAGCTAAGGCAAACTTAAAATGAGCAACTAGATGGGCAGAGCTGCCTTTATATACCATCAAATTCTATGTTTCCACACACCTTGCTTGCGAGGATCAATGCACTGGAGATAACTGTAGGTGAACCATAAGTAATAATATATAAGTATGTGAATAACCCCCACAACTACTCAAGCAGTTGCCCCAGAGTAGTAGCACTCAGACTACAGGACAGCTGCCATACGTATAGATGTTGATGCAGGAGCCGGTAAATTAAAGTAAATGTAACTATGTTTTTTTATCATACAGGAATGTGATCTAATCCATTTTGTCCGTAATACATGCTGTAAGTATCTCTATCTTTATGTATCTTTATGTAACTTTATGTTTTTAATTCATATGCTCATTTCTAGTTATAAATTTGGTAAAAGGTGATTTTAAATATCATATCTAAATTATTGTATTAAATATTTGAACGGAGTATATTAACATTTACCGGATCATCATCTCAACAGAGGCTCACGTTTATAGAAAATGTTGAGGATGCTTGGTAACTGGAAGTTCTCTTTTTAGACAGAGTGGTCAAAAAGCACAGAATTTTTTAAGATCCCAGTTTAAGATTAATTACCCCTTAGTTTGACCAGATCAAGGGAAATCACACTATGGTTCCACTAAATATGCAGTGGCCAACAATTATCAAATCAATTGCTTGGATGAATTCCCGTGAAAATGGCAGAACCAATGTCTCTGTTTCTCGCTAATTGTATTCTTAATAGTTCTTTTTTCATGTAGGTATCAATAGATAATGCTGTCCCCAGCTTTGTGAATATTTGTTAAAATCTGTGTCTAAAACTATCTAGCACCAGCCACCAAATGACATATGTGCGGCCGATGGATGAATACATATGCATCGTGCTGCCGCACATATCCAGCCAATCTGCTGGCATCTGCCTTGTGTGCCGGATGGCTAGTCCAGGCCTGAGCTCAGCATTAAGAAATCAATTTTTGGTGGCACTTGTGCACCACTGATATAATCTTGCAGCGCATGTTGGCGCGTGTAGGCATGTGTTTGTAAAAAAAAACAATGATTCCTCCAGAGAAACACTTATGTTCCATATCTTTATTGTGCAATTACTAATTATTTTGACAATATATTTTGTAGATAATTGATAAATGTTTCCTCTCTCTGTTTCAGCATGCTGTCAAGGTAAGAGCTATGGCTGTATGTTTTTTCTAATTTTAGTAGTCTTTGTCTTATCCATTCAGATTTAACAATAACCTTACCATGATCTTTACAGAGCTAGATTTAACATTTTCATTTGACACAGTGGTATTATGTATTAAAGGTGATGCAAAATGTGAAACATGGTATTTTCACCATAGCAAACAAGGAAATAGCCCAAACAATTGGACCATTTCGTTGATTTCTAGGGTGATCAGGAGTCTTTTCACCAGATGTTCTTTTAATACATAACCCAATGTTTACAGTTGACAAATTCCAGGAGCCCTTTTAGGTCAATGAGCATCCTAAAGCTAATGGTCTTTGGCACCAGGGCAACCCCAAGGAAGTGATTGTACAAGGGAGAAAGAATTCTGTGCCACCTCTGGCGCAGACCACTACAGGACCGATGACCCCACTGTTTATTAAGTTATTAAGGAGTTTGAAAAATTCAGTAGCGTTTTCTTTTTTCTTAGCAGATATGCAGGGTACGTAGGTTTTAAAATAAAAGTTATGTAGTCAACAGCAGTACATCTTATCTGTAACAGTGAGATAAGATTAAAGTGACATTAAACTTTTTTGAGTCTTAGGAAAAGAATTATGCAAATCCCGCATACATTAACAATAAGGTTTGCAGAATTGTTTACTTAATTGTATAGATAAATAAAGTCATTTTATTTTTGTGACACAGTACAGTAAAGTAAAAATGCAGTGTTTTTCCCCTTTCTTATTATTGTTCTTGGCTTTTAGGAAAACATCTGTGCCCTGCTTATCCAACTGAACTGGTATTTGCTCTTGATGTGTCTGCTGACACCACTCCAAAGATATTTACAAAAATGAAAGATATTGTAACAACTATGTTGGAGAACATGACTATCAGAGAAAGTAATTGTCCAATTGGAGCCAGAGTATCTGTGGTATCCTACAATCTAAAAACCGACTATCTTATACGCTTTTCTGACTTTCATCACAAAGAGAAACTGATAAGAGCTGTGAAGGACATCGCTCTGGCTAACACAGCTAAAGGTCATGAGATTGGTGGTGCCATGAGGTTTGTAGCCAGGAATATCTTTAAGCGCTCTCTTAAAGGTGCCACTGTCAGAAGAATTGCAGTTATTTTCAGCAGTGGACCCTCCAATGATGTGGTGTCCATCAACACAGCCATCATGGAATTCACCGCGCTTGGAATAATTCCAGTGGTCATTGCGTTCACTCCATTACCAGGACTCAAGCATGCTTTTACAGTAAGACTTTCCGCATATCGTATTTGAATATGCTAACATATAGATAGATGGAAGCTATACCATATTAATTTATTATATTTCCTGAAGTATTTCAAGTTAGCTAATAAGATAATCATTTTCATCTCATATTTAATTGTTAGTGTAATTAAACACCCTTGTGAAAACCTCTGTATAGACAACCGACAATCCATCATATAGAAGATTTTGCGTACTGCAATGTTAGTCATTTGTGGTTTTTGTTTTCTAGAGAAGAGATTAAGGAATATACCCTACAAACATATTTAACCATTATAACATAGAAACTTTAAAATAACATTGTGTTGATTTACAACCTATGATCTTGGGAGAACTTCATTGCACTGATGAAATTGCATTCAGTAGATTATTATTTTTGTCTAGACTCCAAAAACTTGTAGAAGACCAATTAATATAGTTGTTTCCTGTTTGTCCACAAATGCAAATTGCATTAATCTTGTTTTCTTCTTAAAAAGTTACTTCAAATAAATAAAAAAATAAAACTATAGAACAGCAGTATGGTATGTCCAACTAATTTAAATCTAGTGTAAGGGGTATCTATTCCCACTGAAGCATCATTGGTCAAAAGGCAGTTCTATGATGCCCAATATCGATTCACTACCAAATACTGATAGCTCTTTACTTATGTTCCGCACATATTGTAGTTTATTTGAATAATTCCAGCAGCTATATTGCAATCATAGTCCCTATATATTGTCATAGATACAAAAAAGCAATATTTTTAATTCAAAATATATATTTTTTTCTTTTATACAGATGGATCTCACTGGTACATTTCAGCTGATTGATATTGCTGTAGATGAGGACTACAATCCTCTACTAAAATCCATGCAGTTGTGCACCCTCTGTTTTGGTACGGTATAATCAAAATATTAGATTTTTCATTGGATTCTGTGAGACAATGGGTATGAGAATATACAGAAAATCATCGTGAATAGCATTAAGTGGAGTCACAGAACATACAGTCCGCTTCACTGATATTGGCACTCTTGGTAAATATGAGCAATGCTGTGAAAACTTGTCTTTATTGTTTAACCCCTTGATCTTTTCTTAAAAAAACACATACATATGCTCTACTTGGATGGATATTAAACAATTGTGAAATATATGTGTGACACAATTATTGGCACCCCTAAGAATTCATAGGAGAAAATTATACTTGAAGTATATTCTCATTGATATTTTATATTTTTAGTACACCTGGGTGACTAGGAACAGGAAATTGTTCAACAATGACTTCCTGTTTTACAGGGGTATAAATATTAGTACAAGTACCTTATGACCGCGGTTAAATAAAGTAGTGGCTCATTAATGTTTTGGGGCTGTTTTTCTGCCAGAAGACCTGGACATTTTGTTTGTTGATACATAGCATCATGAACTCTACCAAATATCAACAGATATTAAATGAACACCTGACTGCCGGAGGCTTTTTAATGGGCCATGGTTGGATCTGCCAGCAGGACAATGATCCAAAACATCAAAATAAACACAAAAATGGTTTACTGTCCACAAAATCAAGTTCCCACCATGGCCGTCCCAGTCCCCTTGAACACCATAGAAAACCTCTGGGGTGAACCAGCATCGACTTTGGAATTTTAAGGATCTGGGAAGATTCTGCATGGAGCAATGGTCTCAGATCCCTTGACACCTATTCTCCGACCTCATCAGAGATTATAGGAGAAGACTCAGAGCTGTTATCTTGGCAAAGGGAGGTAACACAAAGCATTGATTAAAATGGTGCAAATAATTATGCCACACATGTATTTTTTGTGATAAACGTGTTGTATTTGCAATTGTTTGATATCCATGACAGCAGAGTGTTTTTGAGTATCTTTTGAAGAAAAGATCAGAGGGTTACACAATAAAAACAATGTTTCACAACATTCTTTGCTTATATTTACCAAGGGTGCCAATAGTAGTGTAGGGCACTGTAAGCAGTAATAACACTTAGTCAACAGAGAACTGGCTAAAAAATGGTGGTTGAAGCCACCGACTAGAGTGCCAGACTCAGCCATTGCAGTTAGATGCGTATGTGCTCAGTAGTATATCAGTATGCAGTTAAGAAAACAGTCATGTCGGAACAATTATACTATCATAAGTAAAACACTCTCTAGTACACCTGAGCCTAATACCATCTGCGGCATCTGTTTCCACAGACCCATGAACAAGATGCTCTAGATTGGTATTGAGCTTTTGAATGTGAAGAGGCACCTACCATGTGGCTGTTTATAATAAAACTGATGATGCAATCTGATATTTAAGGCAGATTACGACTGTAAAAAAAACTGGAAGGCTGTATCTCACCTCCAGTCCTTAAGATGGGTGATAATTTATAAAGAACTACATAATACTTAAATAAAAATATAAAGTATCTTGAATTGATGACATCCTCCTAAAAGTTTTTACATTTTAATTTGGTTTTAGATGCATGTAAACCAGATGCCCTGTGTGTTGAAAGCAGACCCCGTCAGATAAGGTCATATATGGACATTGCTTTCCTTCTGGATAACTCACGTAACTTGAAAGATGAAAACTTTGATGAGGTGAAGAAGTTCCTGAGCATGGTAATAGATCAACTTGAAATTTCATCGGAGCCAAAGACTTCCAATACGGGTGACCGGATAGCTATAGTGACCAGCAGCTTTCGCACGTTTAACCAAACCCCACAAGCAAGCCCTCATGTTGAGTTTGACTTATCGACTTATAATGGCAAGAATCAAATCAAGAGACACTTAAAGGAAACAGCATATCTTCTGAGAGATCCGCCTGCTTATGGCTTTTCTTTGGACTGGACAGTTGATAACATTATGTCAAAGGTTCCAAATCCCAGAAGAAATAAAGTCATCATAGCAATTTTATCTGGAGAGACGAGTCTTTGGGATAAGCAAACACTTGAAGAAGCCTCTCTGAAAGCCAAGTGCCAGGGTTATGCTATATTTGTGCTATCACTTGGTAGACAGTACAATAATACAGAACTGACAGAGCTTGCTAGCATGCCACTGGACCATCACCTTCTTCAGCTTGGCAGAACTCACAAACCTGACCTTGACTATGCTGTTAGATATATTCAGACGTTCCTAAACTCTGTAAGAGGTAAGTATTCTTTAATGGCTATATGTTCATCATTGGGATTTATTTCACTAACTAGTGATTGTATGTTTTTCTATTTTTTTCCATGTTGTAGAAATGCTGTTTTTAAAGCATTTTGTACTTAGTTGATTAATTACTAGGAATTAATAAGTAATCCTACTTAATTAAGACATATGGCTAAGAAATGGAGTCATTAAACTTTTGAAATACCGCACCTTTGGCCTCTGATAGAAGCCAGATACTTGACATCATTGTTAGCATACACAACATTTTCCACTGATGAGCTGTAGATGCTCACTGACACTGTCATAATGTGTCTCAAATATTGAAGTATATTGTAAGTAATTTAATGTGCATTCTTTACCTAAAACAACAGCACTCCTGCTGTCTACATTTGGCTCCAGTTTTGGCTCCCTGAAGCATCCAGTCACTGCCAGCTACATTGAGGGTTTCTCTAGACCCCCTGGAAATCTCATCAAGACAATACTGGTACTGGCTGGCAGCGAGTATGCACCCTTGTTAAGCAGTGATGCATGCTACGTAATGTATTTCCTGTGAGCCAAAGAGCTGAACGGCAGGGAAACCGTACAACTGCAAAGAGGGGATTCGTCATTCATTTGCACGTCAAGAAATGTTAATCAAAAGGAGACACTCAAAATGTTAAATACCATGGTAAATGGTAGTTGTTTGGAAAAGAGGTTAAAAGTGCTGTTTTATGTCATCTTAACAGGGGCCATCAACAAGTATCCACCTGAAGAGCTCAAAAGCAAATGTTCCAGTCTTACATCACTGAACAGTAGCAGAGACAAAAGGAAGGCGTGAGTGTCCTGCATGAGATTGTAGACATGTCTTTTTTTGTGTGTTAAAACATGAAATTACTTTAAAGGGACACTCCAGCCATCATATGCACTTATATATGGCAGCTGTGCATTTTTGTTGCCTGTTTTGCAATTGGCTGTATTTGATTGTTTCCCCAGCAAAATGCTGCACAGGAGATATGTTCAGCTTAAAGCGTCTGCCTGTACATGACATACTCACTTCCCATCAGCTCTGTCATTGGGTCAGAGAAGACTATGGGTGGAGGTCAGTTCTGTGCCCATGTGTAGAAAGCACTCCCATTTATTTCATTTAGAGCACTTTCCACCAGCTGATTGGCGGCTTCAAGAGATGTCGGACCCTAGAGGAGGCAGTTGCTGCAGCTTCTGTCTCAGATAACAGCTTTATATTAGGTTTTGGAGTAATGCGTATTAACATACTCAAAGAGTACTTTAAAGTAACTGGAGTAACAATCTACATGGTGAGCACAATAATAATACGTATTATTATTATTTATATTATATTTTTTATTAAATGCCAACTATTTATTCAATGCTTCTTACAGTACATATATTCAAAATCATATGGCAAAACTAGAATTGACAGGCTAAGACAAGCTTGCAAGCTCACAATTGAGATCCTGTGCAGCACCGACAACAATAATAATATAATTGATACAGCCCTGACAATTTACACAGAGCTTCATACAGTTATGGCGTAAAACTCTTTATACACAAGGGCCTACTGCCCTTCTTATATACTGGCAGACCATGGTGTCTCTCTGGCACCCTGCCTGACACAAAGAGTGGCATTAATTAATAATTAATAATTAATTTGTAGGAATACAAAAACCTATCTGGAAATATATTTCTTTTTGGAGGCCTTGCACAGATTCATGTAACAATGAGGAATGTGTATAAAAAGTGACACTGATTCAAGGCCCTTATTTTTATCTCGGAATGCAGAGAACCCGAGAAAAAAAGCAGAATATTTTTATAGTGCAATAACGTGATAGATCCCTTTTCTAAGTTGGCGCAACCATTTTTTTTTTTTTATCCGCCACAAATAATTTATGTATGTAGGAGCAGACAGAAATTATTTGATAATTGTGCCATATTTATTATTATGTCTCCAAATATGTAATTATGATGATGATGAAGTTCAGTTCTCACAGGAAAATTGCTATTTACCATAATTCCATCATCACTTAAATTCCTTTGAATAATAATAGTCAGAACACGCCGAGCCTATTTCCTTGAAGTCCAACCAGAGATTCACGTCTGCTCCTCAGACCTTACTGAGTAGGGGACACCAGGGAGCAACACTGAGAAACATCCCATATATATAAAGTTAAGTAAAGGTAGTATGAAAATGTTAGGGCTTTTTCATTAAGTTGGCCTTGCTATGACAGTAATGTAAAAAGAAACTATTTTCTTTTCTGGAAAAACCATCCAAAATGTTAAGACAACCACAGTTGCATGTAGAACACCTCGGAGTGTAGATGGGACAGAGCACAGGTAAAATGGCACCCCTAAAAGTAGTATTTTGGAAAAATGTCTAGCGGGATTAATAGAAAATCTGGTCTGTTTTGGAGAATGTGTAATTAGTGTTTTCTATCACAATGACCTAAAATGTGTTACTTTTAGATCACTTCAGTTTCACTTTATTTTTGCTGGAACGTAACATTCTTGCATTTAATTATTTTCAGGTAACAGATCCAACGGGACGTGAAAAAAGACACCTAAACTACTGTTTTGTGCCACAGATACCAAGCCCAGAAATTATCTCTATCCAGCAATAATAAAAACAAATAAAAAAAATCAAGATTCAGAGTTTTGCCGAAGCATATAATATTCAACATCAATGTGTCAACCAAAAGGTTTATCTTCAGTTAGTAAGCCATATAATCATCGATTCTTCTACAGACAATAGTGAAGTAAATTAGATCATTTTCAGTGTGTTTTCACACTTCGAGAATAATTTTTTTTACGTTGATATACTCAAGGTTTACCTTGTGTTTGAAGTAGTTTTCCTACCTTAGGAACTCATATTCTTCAGACAGACATCCTTTCTTACACTTTGCTAACTTTTAGCTACACCAATTTGTCTCCTAAAGCCTCCTAAAATTATTGGTGTTGGTAAACCCAGCCATGCTCATAAGAAGATTACGATCTATCGACATTTGGGTAAAGGTCAATAGATAAAGGCGAGGCCCAGGTCTATGTCAACATCAGTATATGCTGATGGATTACATTCTCTTTGGTTATATATAAAAAGTAATTTTAAGTGTTTCATTGAAAGATTGATTTTATCATCATGGAATCCAATGAGATGACACCAGAAGGTGTTTTTTATTGAATGTTGTGACAAGATCACTTATATTCAGTATCATCAGTATTTCCCATTTTGGCAGATTCTATGGGCATGGCAACACTTTTGCTTAACAGTTAATCTTGGTATGAAACTGAATCATATCACATGAGTATGACATGAGCATGAATGATCTGTAAAAAAAATTGATTTATCACGGTTGCCAATGTGATTGATTTTTTTTCATGGTTTCACCACTTCTACTCTGTCAGATGCCTAATATTCATAGCAACACTTTTGAAATGACATTTAGACTTGGACCACAAAATGCAAAGTGGGAAAAAACAGCTTATTATGTACTAAATCCAGGAAAAACTGACATATTTCTACAGTATATGGAAGGTCCCTGCAGACTGCTCCACATTTAGCACTATGCCCATGAATTATTTCCAGTATATAACTTCAAACGTAGCTTATATATACAATATATGCCACTCACGCAGCTCAGGAATAAAGCAAAACATGACTGTGACAGAGTAGTAAATGGCACAGCAGTTGCCATGGACTACCATTCTGAAGGTGCTAAATCTGTGGCCATGGTCAAGCCTGATGGGCCACAGAACGAGCCAACTTGGCCTTGGCAGACAGGCAGGGTTTGTACTTTAGCCAGTTATAGCCTGGCTCAGACATGTGGTCTTTCATCCAGCCAGTCTTGGTTGAGTATACACAGGTTCTTCCAGTTATGCCAAACAGACAATGTGGCATAAGATTATGGGAACTGACTTCACAGCAGCTGGGGAACCAGATCGTGTTCATACCTGGCTAGCATCACACAACCATACACTATGCACAAAAAAAAACCATTTTCATGGCTTCATCTGATTATGGAAACGTTGAAACTTCTCGAGAAACACATAGAATTAAAAAATGACATTTAGAAAAATACACAGAACCGGCCTAGGGTTGAAAATTTGATTCTGCTATATAACGCCAGAGGCTTATAAATTACATTTTGGCTACCTGCTGCATACACACAGCTGCCACCTACAGTTTTGCTGTTCAGAGGCTTGTATGTTCAGTTACATGAGCTGTTAAGACGAGAGCACGTTTCAGGCAAGGTAATTTATAATGACTACAATTTTAAAAACAAATATATAAAAAATGTTTGGAAAAGTTTTTTTTTTTTTACTGGATTCAACAGATTGGCACAGTTGAATGTGTTAGTTTTTGTTACAATTTGTGAGTTTTGCTGTATAATGTGACCCATGCTTATGAAAATAAAATTACATGTTTCTGTATGGCCTATTGCTTTTCTTTGTTCACGCATAATAAATTTTTCTCAAAAATAAAAATTCACTTATGAAAATGTCATGGAGGAAATTGGTCCACAATCATTTTCACTGCTAATCATTCTCTAAAAGCATCTGTTCACGATGGATCCTAAATATCTTACATTAATATGGAATGTATATTTAAATATAGATGTATTTTATGGTTGTCATTGGCAAGTCTTATCCCTAGGGGTTATAATGATAGTGATGTCCAGGGATAGAGGGAGGAAGCAGCAGTCGCTCCAGAAAATGAGCCTCATGTGTAGAAGCATTGAGGTCAATGAGGTGAAGAATCCTCTATATGGACTTGTCTAAAGCAAAGATGGTTATTCATTCTTTATGTCCTTTATAAAGAATCCTTTACGTTAGCAATAGGGTTGGAGAGTCCAGCCAGAGCATCTCAAAATTCAGTGGCTAAAAAAATTCTGTCAATTTACACCTTTTCAGGATTTAATTTTCAATAATTTAATACATGTAAAAAAAACCCCAATTATATAAAAACATAAAAATGGCTTTTAAACAGTAAGAGGAAGAGGAAAAAGTTTATTTTGGGGTTCCTTATTGCACATTCTAGTCTGGTTTATTACCAGTCTGGTTTGTTACTATTAGCAGGGCGCTAGTCATAATTAACTGATACTTCACTATCATCTGATGTAATAATGTAGTGTGCAGCCGCTGTCTGGTGCGCATGCATCCTGCATTACCTGTGGATCCCTGGCTTTAAAACGTCAATACTTAATTCATGACCCTGAATGGATTTTGTTTGGGAAAATAATACAGAAGAAATTATTTATTTAAGTCACATGGAGAGTTGGGAGAGTTTGACCCAATTACTATGAACACAATAAGGGTACTGGGTTTCCAGTTACACCCTCCCAATTGGAAATTCTGCTTTATGATATGCAAAAAAGGACATCATTATAGAGGTGCAATGTTGATCCTACAAAAAGACTGACAAACTATGCTTCGTGTTTGAGTAAGGATGAATCGTTTTAAAGTGCTTATGAGACAGGATTCAGGTTTTATTCACCTCATGCCATGTGGTTTTCAGTTCGCCATCTGCTGGTCACTTCATAAGAACTGCAGGTGAGTCAGTTACAGCAGCACTGTCACGAAAACCCTTGAGTGGTTACTCTCTTTTACATTCCCATTCAAACATTCACGCTTAAACACAATACTGTTTCTTACTCGTAGTATATGGTGGGACAATATGTGTCAGTGTTGCTGTTTTGCTGTGATTTTCTTCTTTCTCATTTCATGCTCCCACACATATTACATATATTGTTTTTTACAGGACAAACATGGCTTTCTTTAGATACCATTATTTTTATCATATCATCTAATTTACTATAAAAAATGATAAAATATGGTGATTTTTTGTTTAAAAAATTACTTTCTCTCACTTTTTAAACAAAATACTTTTACTCATCTGCAAAAACCAATGAAAAAACCTGCTAAATAGATTCTAATATTTGTCCTGAGTTTAGAAATACCCAATGTTTTTATGTTTTTTCTGCACGTTATGGGGCAATAAGTACCAGTAGCGTTTTACTATTTCAAAACCATTTTTCCCCAAAGCTGGTCATTCTGCCCCATGTGCTGTTTCGGGTATCTCTGAAGCCAGCCAATGAAATTTACCCCATCAAACCATATATTTTTAAAAACTAGACACCCCAAAGTATTTGAAATGCTGGTATTTTAACCCTTTCCATGCACTAAACTTTATGGTAGTAAAAAATGTTTGTATTCTTTTCACACACGTTGTACTCCAGGTATAATTTACCACTCCTGGTATATGTCCGTGTCAAACAACAGCCCAATATGTGTTCAGCAACATTTCCTGAGTACAGTGATACCCCAACATGCATGGGTTTGTGAGGTGTGTATTTTTTTGCCATTTAGACATCTGGTCAGTCTGTGCCCACGTCCTATATTTGGGACCACTTTGAAGCCGGCCAATCAAAACATTTATAATGCCAATATTTTAACACTTTCTTTTTTGTGAAGCTATAGCGTCAATTGTAGGACTTGCTCATAAAAAACTTATATATTATATATATATATATATATATATATATATATATATATATATCTGTTTAAAAGCAGCCTGTACCTGTAATGGCTTTGTCGTTATTGCATTGCACCGCAAGCCTGTACATGTACATCAAACTCCACAGGGAACAATCAAGGACTGGATGCAAAAGGTTACCTACAGTAAAAGAAGGTTCTTAACACATTTTTTGCTTGTTGTTATTTTGTTTGAAATACAGAGAGAAATGTCTTTTTTTAACAATTTCTGAACATTTGCTAACTAAATGAGTGATTTATTGTGTTATTATTGATAAATTATTTCAAAATACATATGCACTGATTACAACCTGGGTGGTGAAGAAATAAACTACAAGAAAATGACATAACATGTCAATAAAAATTAAAAAGGATATGGAAGACAAAGATAAGTGTGATCGTTCTTTATTCCCTTTATTCATTTCTGATATGTATCCCTTTATGGTCTCAGATACTGAAATAACCAGAACAGCTGAAACGTTGTTACTTTGTTACCTGTGAAGCCTCACAGAGAAGGAACATGAATGCCCACTGAACAGGGGGAAGCAGAGATAATAAATACAACCACAACCCCACCAACCACCCAAACATTTCATCTTAAAGACATACATATGAGGCCCAAAAGCAGCTGGCAGGGAAACTTTTAGGCATCCGGTTTTACCACCTACCAAGAACATCATTCCCGTGAGCTGAAACGCCAAATGCGTGAATAGTTATAATATATCATGGACACCATTGGCACTGAATTTTTTTTATATAATAGCTATAAGATTTTTTTTTCTTTATATAGATATATAATATCATATATATATATAGCATAGGATGATGGTGAAAGCAGTGATTGAAACAAATTAATGATATAAAGATAAATGTTATTATTCAAAATCAGAATATATATTCTATAAACTATAAATAGTGTGCGTGTGAATAAGATGCATACATACAGTATGTATGTACATCATCTCATATATATAGAGACATTTATATTTCCACATAGAAGCATAAGAAGATAATGTGAAGATGTTGGTAAATGCATATAAGTGGCTTAAACCTTAATCAGTACTTTTTATCCTAAAATCCAGAAAAGAAAATGTGCCTGTCCTGGGCATGGCTACATTCCCTTATTGTAATAACCTCAAACAATTTCTGCTGTGAGGCTGTTCTACTTGTCTGATGATGATAGTGTATTGCCGTATTTGTTAAAAATATATATAAAAAAAAGACAAAATCAATGAGAAATCTTGAAAGTTGACGCTTTATTTAAACTATAAAATATCCAAGACTTCCTAAGCCTTACCTGCCGGCTAAACTTGCATTGTGTGCTAAAATTGTCACTGTGCTGTAAACTGCAGCTTTAGTGAATAAGTCACTTGGAGATTAAAAGTCTCCAAGGTCTACATTACAGTCCAAATAGTGTTATTTGATTTATGTGTCCAAAAAAGCTCTCTCATAACTTAGGCTATATCATCATCATTATCACCGCTATCATCTTTTTGGAGATATTCTAAGATGTGGGTAAGAATACGGAATCATAATAAACTATCTCCATTTCATCTGCTGTATTAAACATCACCTCAGCACTTATAATTCCTATTGCCCCCAGGCTATTATATTTGTATTTACATGGCATATCCATATGATGTTAACATGGGGATCTTCATGCACCTCTGTAGGCTTCTAACCAATTATGACATCAGTTGCCTGCCAACTGATGTGTTGACCGCTGCCACCAGACTCATTTTCTGTTTATCTGAGGAGACAGCAGAAGCGGTTTAATAATCGTGTGAAAATGTGGCTTAGTGCTATCAAGAGTTCTAGGATGCCTCCAGAGGCCGGGTAAGAGAAGAAAGGGTTGCAGAGAAATATATTTTAGGATGATTTTTGAGTCCTGTGCTGTGGGAATTGTGTATTTGGGGCATCATTTTTCCATCAGAATATCACGTGGGCAGATAAAATACATCTTAATTTAGCACATAATATGAGAACTACATCACATTTTAGTTACAGAGCACCAGCAGGTTCTGTGGTATCCACACACGTTGAATCGTTTCAATGGGTTTCGCCACAAGAGATAATTGGGACAGATGAATGGGACAAACAGCAAGTGACGCGAGTCCCACCATCTCTGAAACACAAATTCATCACTAATTCTTTTTTTGTCACTAATGGCAGTAAAATATATAAACTTTTAAAGGAAGGCTTTGGCGTTTAGGCAGATAGGCTCAATATTTGTTGTACAAAACATGGTTGCCATAGCAACAAATGGAATGTTACAAATGATATGGCCATTCCCATAGCTGTTATGGTTGTAAGACTGTATTTATACATAACCCTAATTCATTCATTATTAAGGCTATGGTGTTGCCAATGACATTTCTTCTATGGATGTTCAACCCTGATCCCCTATTTTACTTTCAGTGTACCCCACAACAGATAGGGATTCTGTGTTATATGAATAGGCCAACAAACCGTTTAACACTACAGAAGATACAATAAAACATATAAGAAAACATTATTTATTGCATGACAGCAGGGATCATTTTCCTACATACTAGTCACCTGAACTAATATATCAGCTGGCAATATGCAGACAGATGTTTTTATCTTCAATTCTTACAGACAATTCCTAGGGCTGTTGATATCTAAAAAACATCCTTGTAATGGCTTCATAGCAATTATTTATACCAAAGAGACCACAACAATATTCTATTCACTCTATGTTCTGTTTTTGCCCACGATAGGAAAGCTAACACTGGGATCAAATCAGTCCTAAGGGCTCCACAGCTCATTTACCCCAAGTAAGTAATCAATGAATGTTTGCTGCTTAGGGTTTACTTTGAAATGTGGAGATGAATGCGGTCAAAACATTTACTATTCCAATGTACGTATAGGGTAGATTCAACCCTGATCCCCCTTTTTACTTTTAGTGTACCCCACAACAGATAGGGATTCTGTGTCATATGAATAGGCCAACAAACCGTTTAACACTACAGAAGATACAATAAAACAAATCCGAAAACATTATTTATTATTTAAGACACATCATTGTAATGGGTTTATAACAATTATTTATAACACGGAGCGCACCACAATATTCTATTCACTTATTGTTTTGTTTTCCACTTCAATAGAAAAGCTAATGATGGGATCAAACCAGTCCCAAGGGCTCCACAGCTCATGGACCCCGAGTAAGTAACCAATAAATGTTTGTTCTTTATGCTTTACTTATAAGAAACATTCTCGTAACGGGATCATAACAATTATTTATACCAAGGAGCACACAAGAATATTCTAATCAAACTTTGTTCTGTTTTTGCCCTCAATAGGAAATCTAAAGATGGATTAAAATCTATCTTAAAGACCCCACAGTTCATGTACGATGGGTGAGTAACCAATGAATGTTTGTTCTTTTAGGCTTTACTTATTTGAAATATCGAGATGCATGCGCTCAAAACTTTTACTATTCCAATGTACATATAGAGTAGATCCAGGATTACTTTATTAATTCCTATTAAACTCATAAAGCTCCTTAGGATCTTTTATGGCCCAGTCCAAAACCCTCGAGATTTCTTGTTCAAAACTGATCCCCTTGCTTTTTTATTTTTAGTGTATCCACAACAGATAGGGATTCTGTGTTATATGAATATGCCAGCAAAACGTTTAACACTACAGAAGATACAATAAAAATAATTTGTTTTTCTACTTACTAGTCACCTCAACTAATATATCAGCTGGCAATATGCAGATATACCTTGTTTTCCTTTAATTCATTCTTACAGACACATTCTGTGGGTGTGATATATAAGAAAAATTATTTTAATGTGTTCATAGCAATCATTTATAACAAGGAGAGCACAACAATACTCTAATCACTTATTGTGTTGTTTTTTCCCTCAATAGGAAAGCTAATGATGGGATCAAACCAGTCCCAAGGGCTCCACAACTCATGGACCCCGGGTAAGTAACCAATAAATGTTTGTTCTTTAGGGTTTACTTATAAGAAACATTCTCGTAATGGGTTCAAATCTATCTTAAAAGCCCCACAGTTCATGTACGACGGGTAAGTAACCAATGAATGTTTGTTCTTATCAAATTTAGGCTTTATTTATTTGAAATGTTGAGATGTATGAGCTCAAATGTTTTACTATTCCATTGTATATATAGGATAGATCCAGGCTTACAAGGAGCACACAAGGATATTCTAATCAATCTTTGTTCTGTTTTTTCCCTCAATAGGAAAGCTAATAACGGAATCAGACCAGTCTTAAAGGCCCCACAGTTCATGTACGACAGGTAAGACGGGTAACAAATGAAACAAATTTAGGCTTTACTTATTTGATAAGTTTTGATGTATGCACTCAAATCTTTTACTATTCCATTGTATATATAGGATAGATCCAGGCTTACCCTGTAAGTTCATATTAAATCCATATCGGTTCTCCATGTTTCATAAAGATTCACATAGAAAAACACCTTGGGCTAGCATGCAGCTCATTTCAGAGGGATATAATTGGGCTACAATTCTAGCCTATTTATTCTCCATAAATAATAAGACAACAAACACAGAATGCTCTATGGATGTCCATTTCTATTAAAGAGAATGGTAAGAATATCTAATAATTCCAAACTGACATTGAGTTTTTGTGTTCTATTCAGAAACATCTATAGCTTCCTGCATCCAAAACCATTGGATCCAGAAGAGCCGATGGATATAGATATGTAAGTGTTATGGACTCTTCTATTTTTGGGATGTAGCTAATATTCAGTTGATATCATATTGGTTAAACTAAAGGTCTGACATATTCCTCTGATCAATAGTTTATACATCTCTCCAGCAGTCAGATGGCTGCTTCATTTAAAAAGAAGTATGATATGAAATAAGTGAAGTAACAATAAATGCCTACTTATTATTCTCTTTTCCAGAATGTGCGAGGAGGAGCCCATGGACACTTCATAGGAAGAAATGCTTGGGGGGAGGGGGGATATTATGTCAGAGGGGATTAAATTTTAAAAAAAAAACTAAAAATGTTGTAATCATGATTGGTACTTTAAAGTCTCTACATATAACATGATCATTGATCACCATGGATTACGCCATGTTGGACATTGAAGGACAGACCACATCGGAGCGCATAGCCTGCCTGGTCTTGTCTGTTATGGTGTACAGAGATAGTAGTTTGCTACTTACACAGTATTATCATTCCCCAATGCGTTAACTTCCTATCTGTCAATCCATTTTGTAAATCATATGATGTAGTTCTACTCAGGTTATACTAGATGAAAACTTTCTTATCGTCTTCTGTTTCCTGCAAACTGTTTTAACGCAGAGACTGCGCCATTTCTGTTATAGTGTGGAGGAGAGGAGTGCTGGTTACTCTGTATCCGGCGACTTTATATGTGAAATTACATAAACCTTCCACCAAACTAGTAATAACGAGTGGGATCTTTGGTATCACTTGGCATAAAGTTAAATAACATTCTATATAGGCTAACACAATGAAGGAATTTAAACATGCATGGAGTATGAATAAAGACTATAAACCAATGAGATTTTATTTTTTATTTCCTTATTTGTTTTATTTTATTTTACCCATACATTACTGAACATTACCTTTTAGATAACTACCTCCTCTATGTGACATGATTACTGTAGAATCCTGGGTGCAGATGAAACTCAGCACTGTTGGCGGGTTTAACCCTTTCATTGTCACTGTTGGTTTTATGCACTTTATGCAATAATCTAGATGATAAGAAATCCTTTGGTGCAGCTCAAGGACTAAAAAACTGTTACTGTTATCTTCATGCTATTCTGCCTATTATCTTATAGACATCTAATACCCTTAATAATCTGCGTGTAACTAAAAACAATATCAAAAAAATATATATTATTATGTGCAATACGGTGTTCTCAGGTTGTTTATGTGTTGAATGTATACCTGCTCTTGATTTGGGTAACAAACAACCAGATAAAATAATCCCTCTCTGGGACGCTGAGAAGTGTTGAGTGAGAGATCCCTGATATACAAGACACCTGCTGGATTACCTATACAGTAATCAGCAGACCTATTCTTTCATATTCGTAAGAACATGAAAACGAACACGAATGGTGCGTTTTTGTTGTTCAAACCGAATACCGAATAAAACAATATGGCGGCAGGTAAACTTACATGAAGACGAAGAAGCACAACACAAAGAATCATCTACACTAATATCTCCGAGCTAATCTCCCTGGTCCCTTCCAAGTGGCTCTAGCCGACCTTCTCTATGCAGCCTGAGGCTTTCCAAGTGGTGTGCCCTGCCAGAGGGCTTCCAGCCGTGCTCCTACCTCTTGCCTTACGGTGTACTTTCAGTTTCCTGCCTGTAATAAGCTTGTCACCCCAAGTTAATTTCCTGCTAGTTCTCAGAACACCTGTAGATGGCGCCAAAGAGAAAGACTAAGGCTAAAGTGGAGCGCAGCCCAGAAGTGGATATATCATCAGCCTGCCTACAGCCATGCTCTGAATCTGAACCTGCCCCTGCATCAAGACTCCTACTTGATGCGGCACCCAGTGTCTTTACACAGTCTGAAATCCCTGTTCATCCCAAGCCAAGTTGCTCAGAGCGGTTGTGTACGTCTGTGCTGCCCTTCATTGAATGATGCAAGAAGAGGCTCCTGCTGGCAACCAACAGAGTAGCTCTTACAGACCTTTAAAATCCTGGCACCAAAGCTGCTGCATATTTTTACCGCATTAACCTATGCTAAATAACACAGCAAAAAACGAACACAAGGAATGTACAAGAATATCTGCCCGAAAAGAACACGGGAACGGGGAAATATTCATGGAATACAAATGTTTTTTTTTACACACAGTAAAGTTTAGTTATCCGTTTTAAACTATCATACTAATGCAGGGGCGTATTTGGCACCTGGGATCCTGTATGTGGCACCCCCCCCCACACACACACTTTAAAACTGCATAGCCTCTACCATTATATACCGGCGCAGACACTGAAGGTGGTACAGCATTTCTGTTATCATTATATACTGAGGCAGACATTGACGGTGGTACAGCATAACACTTATCACTATATATATATTCATATAGATATATATATATATAGATATATATAGATATATATATTGTTACCAGAATCACATTCCTATCATGCCCAGTATACCAGATTCAGGATTTACTTGCAAACTTGGCATGATAGGAGTATGACGTCTTCATCTACCCCTTCTCACTCTCTTCTGCCCTATCTACCCCATCTCACTCCCTTCTCCCTATCTACCCCTCCTAACTATCTACCCTCTCCCTCTTTGAAGTTCACTTACCTTTCAGGAGTCCTGCGGTGGGGGTGCAAGGCCTCTGTCTCCAAGCTCTGCCACTATATGGAACAGTATAGAGTGATGGGAGTTATGATGTACTTTAGAGTATAATTATATAATGAAAAATACATTGGAAATGGTACAGCATAACACCCATCACTCTCACACACTTACCAATCCACACATACACTAATCCACACATACACCAATCCACACATTCACCAATCCACGCATACACCAATCCACACATACACCAATCCACACATATACCAATCCACAAATATACCAATCATACATATACCAATCACAAATATAGCAATCCACACATATGCCATCCACACATATACCAATCCACGTTACCAATCCACATGCCAATCCACACATGCCAATCCACACATACCAATCCACATATACCAATCCACACTTATACCAATCCACACACATACCAATCCACACATACCAATCCACAAATTTACTAACCATACCAACTATTACACCAATCCACATATACCAATCCACACACATACCAATCCACACAATATACCAATCCACACGTATACCAATCCACACATATACCAATCCACACATACTAATCCACATATACCAATCCACACATACACCAATTCACACATACACCAATCCACACACATATACTAATCCACACACATACCAATCCACCATATACAATCCACACATATAATCCACATA
This sequence comes from Spea multiplicata, assembly GCA_009364415.1. NCBI lineage: Eukaryota > Metazoa > Chordata > Amphibia > Anura > Pelobatidae > Spea > Spea multiplicata. The sequence continues at coordinate 67,219 of VKOC01020389.1, forward strand.
CATAGGAATCCACACATACCAATCCACAACAATAATACAATCCACACATACCAATCCACACACATACCAATCCACACACATACCAATCCACACATATATACCAATCCACACATACCAATCCACACACGTATACCCATCCACACGTATAGCAATCCACACACATACCAATCCACTCTCACTGTCACTGTCACTCTCACTCTATGGTTTCCTACCTTTCCTCTTTTCTTCTTTCAGCTTCTTTGCCTCCTCTTCGCTCCTCTTCTTCAGTTCTTCTGTCTTCTTCTGGTTGAGAGGGCACTGAAAGCGGTGGGCATGGCTTCAGTGTTGTGCGCCGGGATCTGACAACAGACCCCGGCGCACAGCAGCTGTTGTTACGCGGATCGCAGTGGTATCGGAGGTCTTTAACAGACCTCCTGCTCCCTTGAGTGATTTTAAGCTGGGTTCAAGGGAGAAAATCACTCAAGGGAGCCTGAGGTCTGTTAAAGACCTCCGATACCGCTCCCTTGCGAGCCTGCTCCTGCAGAGGTGCACATTACTGTCCATCTCTGGAGGGGTGCCGGCAAGTTGGCACCCCCCTGATGAGTGGCACCCGTTGCGGACCCCCCGCTAGGTACGCTACTGTACTAATGATTATTGAATCTCTGCTAAAATTGGTTCTTCTGAGTATGTCTGCATTTGATAGAAGCTATTATGACCATTATTGTTTCATGAAAAACTTTTGGTATTCTGAGTTTGATGAAACTGCCAATTTTTCTACATTATGCCGTTTTGATTTTCGTGAGCCGAACTTTATGGCTCCATCATTGGGATTGTAGACATTTTGCTAGCTATTTGGCTAATTGTACGTAATGATTAGCTTTAGTTTTTGGATCCATGTTTGCACATTTGATTATTCCGCAGGAAATATTGCTAGTCGTACATTTTTATGTAATTAAATCTTTATACTTTGGTATTTATGCTATCATTTGAAGTCAGTTTACACCAATTTACTAAGCAATAATAAATAGCAAATCATGAAATACAGCACTCTGCAGCACTGTACAAAGTGTAGACAGAACATAACAATAAGTATGTAACAGAACAAGATGATATACAGAAAAAACAGGTGAGGAAGGCCCTGCTCAAGAGAGCTTACAACCTAGAGGATCATTATCTCTTTGATCCATGGTGAGTGGAGATTCATGTTTATGGTTAGTTGTATTCCATGATTGTGGAGACTCCATGCGTGTCTGTTCCTCATATTTTGGTTACTATTAGAAGGGCGCTAGTCATACTTAATTGATACTTCATTATCAGCTGATGTAATAAAGTAGGGAGCAGCCGCCTTCCGGTGCGCATGCATCATCATAACTTGAGGATGCCTGGTTTTAAAATGTCAATGCTTATTTCATGACCCGGAATGGATTTAGTTTGGGAAAATAAAACAAGAATACAGAAGAAATTATTTATTTATTTAGGTCACATGGAGATTTGGGAGAGTTTGACCCAATTATTATGAACACAATAAGGGTACTGGGTTTACCGTTACACCCTCCCAATTGGAAATTCTGCTTTAAGATTTGCAAAACAGGAGAAGTGGGAAAATACATCATTATAGAGGTGCAATGTTGATCCTACAAAAGATTGACAAACTATGCGTCATGTTTGAGTAAGGAGAAATAGTTTTAAAGTGCTTATGGGACAGGCCTTAAAGCAGAAGTCACATGAAAAGTTCTTCTTGATAGTGATGGGAAGTTCGGATCAGTAAAGTGAATCGGATCATTTGAAATGATCCGATTTATGACCCGATTCTTCCGAGTCCCTCCTTCCCAGTCCATCCCTGCACTCACACTGATGATTGGCCCCGCCCCTTTCATTAGAGTCTATGAATGCCTGCCTACTCTGGTGATGTCCCTGAATGCAGAAGTCATTGAGAGAACCATTCAGAGATTCGAATCCTTCAGAGAATCAAATCTATCAGAGATTTGAATCTTTCAGTGAATGATTCAGAGAATCTCACTGACACCATACTTTTATAAATAAATACAGGATTAATCTTCACCACCTTTCCATGTCCACCTTTACTTCTAACTGCATATTAAGTTAACTTTATTAAATTAATAAAATTAACCCTCAGTCCTCAGCATTAAATTGACCCTAAAGACCCCATTAACCATAACTGCCCCTAAATTAACCCTAGGTGAGCTGTGTATAATAAATCACTAAAACAATATAAGTCAATAAAACAATATAAGTCAATATGTAAAACGTGTTGTTCACACCCTGTGATATAAAAAATGAATATAAAAAATGGATACATATACTTATATCCGAATGTGGAAGGATCTTCTGTCCGAATATTTAGAAGTCGCAACATGAAACATAGCGCAACTTCTAATTACAAGATGAATAAGATGGAAACATTATGCAGTATCAAACTCTCACTTTACAACAGCACTAATAATGTGCTATATGCATGGATCATAAAGAGTAAATAAGATCAGTCAAGGTACCGCAGAATAAACGTCTATATGTAGGTTTAATTCCGGCATTAAATAAATACAATAAATATGCTCACAGGACCAATGTATACAGCCAGCATAGAAGTCCCAAACGGAAGGTAGAAAACCTTAGAAACTCCGTTGGCGTCTATCTTCTACAGCGCGCTGATTGCTTCCGGGTTCTTGTCTGACGTCTCACAGGATCTACGGAGGTTAAAAAAAAAAAAAGTAGCACTACGCGTTTCGCCTTCTATCACGGCTTCATCAGTTGGATCTTTTGGGGGAGGATAGGACTTCCTTTATAAACATCCCATATTGAATTGAATATGTAAATTAGATTAACTCTTTTACATACCTATGATATATTCTACATAACAACAAAAGTTGGAGTTCTTTAACCCCTATCTAAATGGGGCTATTATCCATACTGTATGGAAAGAAAATATACACATAAGGAAAATATATATATATATGGAAAAGGGAAAAAAAATAGAGAGAGAGTTTTAAAATATATAGTTTATTCTATCTAAAAATATATATAGAAAACTATATAAAAAATGTTACTCACCGGTTCCCACGCTGCCGCAAGAGCCGCCACGAAGGAGAGGGAGACCCCCCTCTACCGCATGGCCACCTCCGCAGCAGCTGCCACGAAGGAGAGGGAGACCCCTCTACGCACGGCCCACCTACGCAGCAGCCGCCACGAGGAGGAGGGAGACCCCCCTGCACGGCCACTACGCAGCAGCCGCCACGAGGAGAGGAAGACCCCCTCTACCGCACAGCCACCTCCGCAGCAGCCGCCACGAAGGAGAGGGAGACCCCCCTCTACCGCACGGCCACCTCCGCAGCAGCCGCCACGAAGGAGAGGGAGACCCCCCTCTACCGCACGGTCGCTTCCACTGCCTTCCTCTGAAGTGCCGCGCAGGAGAGGCAGACCTCCTGGTACACGGCATCCTGCTGCTGCGCATGCGCGACCTCTAGCGGTGAACTCGCATACTGCTGGAATTTATGAAGGGAGATTACGCCATCCACAAGATGGCCGCGAGTCACGGACACCGGAAGTGATGTCATGAGGGGCTGATGGGAGATTCAGACTTCCTCCGCGGTTCTCCATTTAAACCCCTCAGACCAGTTACACCTTGCCTTCTGATGGTCGTCTATGCCTTGTGCTAGCACCCAGATAGCGTTTATTGTCCTGATTCCTGTGTTTGACCTCGGCTTGCCTGACTACGTTGTTCTCCTGTATCCTGACCTCGGCTTGTTTATCGTTTATCCTGATCTCCGTAATCCTGACCTCGGCTACGTATACCGGCTATCCTGTTCTCTGGAATCCTGACCTCGGCTTGTCTGAACTGTTCTGTCCTGGAGTCCTACCTGACCACGGTGTCTCCAAACTACTTGGACGTGACAGAATAAGAAGGCCATCATGAGACCCGCTTCGGTGGGACTTCAAGGTTCCTGTGAGGAACGTCTGGATGAGATGGATCATCGTCTGGATCAGTTTGCCCAGGCGCTCCAGACTCTTCTTCAGCGCACGGATCCCGGACTACAGATGCATTCTCCAGCAGTAGCACCCCCACCGGTTCCTTCTCTGACTCCAGTTCCTGTGGTTCATGTTCCTATGAATCTTCCACCGCCACAACATTACGGAGGAGATCCTGCTGCCTGTCGGGGGTTCCTGAATCAGTGCGAAATACATTTCGAACTTTCCCCTTACGCCTTTGCTTCAGACCGGGCTAAGGTTGGGTACATTATTTCGCTCCTCACCGACAAGGCTCTGGCATGGGCATCTCCTTTATGGGAGAGGAGTACTCCAGTAGTTTGCTCCTACTCGGAATTTGTCTCCGCACTATGCTCCGTATTCGACGTGCCAGGCAGGAGGTCTACTGCTTCTTCCTCTCTGTTTAACATTCGTCAAGGGGAGCGTCCTCTAATGGACTATGCTATTGAATGTCGCACCCTTATGGCGCAGGTGAACTGGACTGGTGAGGCACTTATTGCAGCTTTTCTGAATGGATTATCAGAGACTTTGAAGGACGAGATCGCTGCTCGAGATCTTCCCTCCGATCTGGATTCTGTAATTTCATATGTGACTCAGATCGACCTTCGTCTCCGCGAGCGTCAGGTGCAACGGGACAGTTTGAGAGCACGTGAGAGAGGACCTGCTTTGGGTATGCTGGGTCTGTCCTCTGTTTCTAGCCGCACTCGGATGACGGTGCCAATTCGAGTATCCTGGCCTGAGGGATCCGTTTGCACAGAGGCTTTTTTGGACTCGGGAGCTGCAGAGAACTTTATCGATGCCCGTTTTTGTGTACAGCAGCTCATTCCCACCATGCCTAAAGACATGCCTGTCAGACTTGAGGCCATTGACGGCAGACCGCTTCATCCGGTTACTCAGATTACTATACCGGTGACACTCTCCGTAGGCATGCTTCACAACGAGAGACTTCAGTTCCTAGTTATCTGCTCTCCCTCTACTCCAGTCGTTTTGGGTTTCCCGTGGTTGCAGACACACAATCCTACCATCGATTGGACAACAGGAGAGATCACTTCTTGGAGTCGAACCTGTGGGGAACACTGCACCGAACCCATTAGACTGGCCATGGTGTCTACTACGCCGGAGATTGTCGCGACAGCCCTTCCCAGTCAATACCGAGACTTTGCGGATGTCTTTGACAAGAAGGAGGCTGAAAAGTTGCCCCCGCACAGACCTTACGATTGTCCCATTGATCTCCTTCCGGGTACCATGCCACCCAGAGGCCGAGTCTACCCCTTGTCTGTTCCTGAGACTAAGGCCATGGAGACATACATAGAGGAGAATCTGAAGCGGGGTTTCATCCGTCGGTCTACCTCCCCGGCTGGCGCTGGGTTTTTTTTTGTCAAGAAGAAGAACGGGGAGCTGAGGCCATGTATCGACTATAGGGGCCTGAATAGGATTACGAGACGCAATTCGTATCCTATTCCCCTCATCTCCGAACTCTTCGATAGGTTACGTGGGGCCCAGATCTTTACCAAGTTGGATCTTCGTGGGGCCTATAACTTGGTTCGTATCCGCGCCGGCCATGAATGGAGAACAGCATTCAACACACGTTCCGGACACTACGAGTACCTAGTCATGCCGTTCGGTCTGTGCAATGCTCCGGCGGTTTTTCAGGAATTTATCAATGACTGTCTCCGAGATTTCCTCCAGCAGTTCGTCGTTGTCTATTTGGACGACATCCTGATCTACTCGGCAGACTTGCCTTCCCATCGCGAACAGGTCCGTCGTGTACTGTCCCGCCTTCAGCAACACAGACTATTTGCTAAATTAGAGAAGTGCGTCTTCGAGACGGGCCTCAGCCCGTGAGCTTCAAGGCTCTTCAGCGTTTTCTTGGATTTGCCAATTATTATCGGCGTTTTATTCGAAATCATTCCAGAATCGTTGCACCCTTAACGGACTTGACAAAGAAAGGTGCCAAGGTCGCGGAGTGGTCACCAGAGGCGGTGTCAGCGTTTGCCCTCCTCAAGGATAGATTCACGTCGGCTCCGGTGCTACGGCATCCCGATCCCCACCTGCCGTTCGTCCTGGAGGTGGAATCTTCCGAATCTGGGGTTGGAGCCGTACTCTCTCAACGAGCATCGTACAGTGGGCCGCTGCACCCATGTGGGTATTTCTCTCGACACTTCTCTGCAGCCGAGAGGAACTATGACATTGGGAATAAAGAGTTGTTGGCTGTCATTCTGGCCTTGGAGGAGTGGCGTCACCTGCTGGAGGGAGCTTCTGTACCTACCTTGATTTTAACTGATCATAAGAACCTCCAGTACATGGAATCTGCGAAATGCCTCAATCCGCGCCAGGCCAGATGGGCTTTGTTCCTCTCCCCATTTCCATTTGTGCTGACGTACCATCCGGGTTCAAAGAACACCAAGGCAGATGCATTATCTTGCATGCACACACGACCGGAGGAGGAGAGTAGGGAACCTGAACCTATTGTTCCTTCTGCCAAAGTTATTGCTGCCATTCAATTACGCGGCTACACTCCCCTCTTGGATCGCATTTCTCGTTCTCAAGGACAAGCTCCGGCCTCCTTACCTCCAGGGAGACTATTTGTGCCCCCTAGTTTGCGTACTCCTGTACTACGCACGCTCCATGGCACCAGAACCTCGGGACATTCTGGAGTGGCGCGCACTAAGGATCTGATTTCTCGGACCTTTTGGTGGCCCCACTGGGGCAGGGACACCACAGCCTTCGTCCAATCATGTACCAAATGCGCTGCCAACAAGTCCTGCCGCACACGTCCTGCTGGACTTCTGCGGTCGCTTCCTTGTCCCTTGGTTCCGTGGACTCATGTGGCCATGGACTTTATTGTTGAGCTGCCTTCTTATAAGGGTCATACAGTGATCCTCGTGGTGGTTGACCGCTTTTCTAAGATGGCTCACTTCATTCCGCTCAAGAAACTTCCTAAAGCCTCTACCTTGGCAGATGTTTTTATCCGGGACATTGTTCGACTCCACAGAGTGCCGTCAGAGATTGTATCAGACAGAGGTACCCAATTCATTGCAAGATTTTGGCGCGACTTTACTGTCCCTGGGTATCACCCTGGCTTTCTCCTCGGCATATCACCCTCAAACGAACGGCCTGGTTGAGAGAGCTAACCAACATCTGGAGCAATATCTGCGTCTTTTCATCAATGATCACCAGGATAATTGGGTTGATCTACTGTCGTTTGCCGAATTCGCTAGAAACAACACGCTCCAGGAGGCCACTAGACTCTCCCCGTTTTTCTGTCTCTATGGTCTGCATCCGCAGTCTCTCCCGGACACATTACCGGTGTCACCTGTTCCGGATCTGGAGGAGACACTGGCTTCCATCCGTGCCACCTGGGCTTCTGTTCATTCCGCACTGGAACGTGCGGCTCAGCTCCAGCAACGTCAGGCAAACAAGAGACGCTCTCCCAATCCCTCGTATCAACCTGGTCATAGGGTTTGGTTGTCTACACGGTTCCTGAAGCTCCGGGTTCCCTCTATGAAATTGGCTCCGCGATTTATTGGGCCCTTTCCGGTTCTGCGTCGGATCAATCCAGTGGCGTATGAATTCTCTCTACCCAGAACACTTCGTATTCCTCGGGTTTTTCACGCCTCCCTGCTGAAACCGTTGGTCTGCAATCAGTTTACCCGAGGCGAGCAGTCTACTGCTGAGACTTCCAGGAGGGGTTTGGAGGGACGTATTCCCCAGGTCATTCTCAATTCCCGGAGACAACAAGGCAGCCTGCAATACCGCGTACAGAGGAGAGGACTCGGCCCCGAGGAACGTTCCTGGGTACCAGCGGCACGCCTTTCGGTACCTCGATTGATACGTGCGTTCCATGCCAGACATCCTTCTCGTCCTTTTGAGGGGGGGTACTGTTACTCACCTGTTCCCGGTTCCCACGCTGCCGCAACAGCCGCCACGAGGGAGAGGGAGACCCCCCTCTCCCGCACGGCCACCTACGCAGCAGCCGCCACGAGGGAGAGGAAGACCCCCTCTACCGCACAGCCACCTCCGCAGCAGCCGCCACGAAGGAGAGGGAGACCTCCCCCTCTACCGCACGGCCACCTCCGCAGCAGCCGCCACGAAGGAGAGGGAGACCCCCCTCCACCGCACGGCCGCTTCCACTGCCTTCCTCTGAAGTGCCGCGCAGGAGAGGCAGACCTCCTGGTACACGGCGTCCTGCTGCTGCGCATGCGTGACCTCTAGTGGCGAACTCGCATACTGCTGGAATTTATGAAGGGAGATTACGCCATCCACAAGATGGCCGCGAGTCACGGACACCGGAAGTGATGTCATGAGGGGCTGATGGGAGATTCAGACTTCCTCCGCGGTTCTCCATTTAAACCCCTCAGACCAGTTACACCTTGCCTTCTGATGGTCATCTATGCCTTGTACTAGCACCCAGATAGCGTTTATTGTCCTGATTCCTGTGTTTGACCTCGGCTTGCCTGACTACGTTGTTCTCCTGTATCCTGACCTCGGCTTGTTTATCGTTTATCCTGATCTCCGTAATCCTGACCTCGGCTACGTATACCGGCTATCCTGTTCTCTGGAATCCTGACCTCGGCTTGTCTGAACTGTTCTGTCCTGGAGTCCTACCTGACCACGGTGTCTCCAAACTACTTGGACGTGACAAAAAATATATAAAATAGATAAATGATGTGTATATATATCTATATATGGTGCCAGCCCCATTTTTACCTAAAAAAGTTTTTGTTGTAAAATGCTATTAAATATATATTTATTTTACATACAAAAGTGCAAAAAATGAAAAATAAAATATAAGCCAATAAAAAGGACTTAAAAGACAAAAAAACAAAGTGTATATGTATAAATGTCCTTATAAAGCCTGTGTGTATATATATATATATAATGTAACTGAACATCCTTTAAAGCACAAGGAATCAGTCAGAGATCTTTTAGAATCACTTGTCTTCTAGGGTAATATAAACGCCAGTTCCAGATCCAGATAAAATTGAAATATTTATTTTCTTCAAACCAGCAGCTTAAACAAAAATACAATATAAACAAAAATAAACCCTTGCTCATCTGAGCACTAACTTAACATAGGATTGTGTTTCCTCTCTAGGTTGGGGTGGCTTCCCCACGTCCCAACAAAACACTCCAAACAAACAAAATAAATCCAGCAAGGCTTTTTGTGCAGCAGCTCTCTTGGCTGGGAATAAGGAGAGAGAGTCAATTGAACCAAGCTGGGCTTTTTAAACCCTCCTGATTAGACCAGGTGAGCTGTACTTGTTCACCTGTAAATCCTGGTCTGGATCTTAAAAACTGTTGGAGTACCAGCCCACCCTGCTCTTCTGGATACTCCACCCCAGGGACCCATTACACAATTTACAAATCACATTCCTATAGTGTAGTTGTTTATTGTGCTTCTCTTTCCCTGGGGCTTTAATTTTACACGTAAGGGCACAAAAAATTAGCCAAAGTAGGGCGTATATACCGCCCATCCACTACTGTACCGGCCTTTCTGTCACAATATATATATATATATATACATACACCGTATCTGCTGGATTATAAAACGACCCTGATTATAAAATGACCCCCAAAATCTGAATATTAATTTAGAAAAAAAAGAAAAAGCCTGAGTATAAGACAATCCTATAGGAAAAAAGATTTACCAGTAAATGGTAATTCATGTAAACTATGTGAACAATTGTTTGTTAATAAAAGCTATGATTGAGAAAAATATTTAGTTTTTATTTCCTTTTTTATCATTTTTTTTATAGTAAATTAGACAGCATTAGAGTAAATTAGAGTAAACAGCAACACTAAAAATTTTTAAAAGAGCCATTGTCCCACAATACACTACAAGTAAGAAACAGTATTGTCCTTAAGGGGTTAACAAATTGTTTTGCTTGTTGTTATTTTGGTTTTTAATATATTTTTTAACAATTTCTGAACATTTGCTAACTAAATCTTAAAATGAGTAATTTATTGTGATATTATTGATAAATTATTTGGCAATATATATGCACTGGAAATTATACAAATGGACAAAAAATAAATGGAAAAATTCTTAGTTTCGTTTTTGGTCCATACGTTTTCAAAGAACGAAGTTTGTTTTCTGATGAAATTGGTTGGGCTTTTTCCATGCGAGAAATTCTCTGTAACCCACTTTCACCCTGTCTCTCTCTCTCTCTCTCTCTCTCAGTGGCAATTGTTTCAGAGATTTTACTACAGCAGATTTATGCCGGGCAAATCTGTGACTATATGGGGCACAACCAACATTATCTAATTAATTTCCTAAATCTTTCCACCCCTTTCCTTCAACCCCTTCTGCAGGGGCGTACCTAGAGAATTTGGCACCTGGGGCGGATCCTGTATGTGGCACCCCCCCCGCCCCATACACTTTAAAACTGCATAG